>CAUZXH010000485.1:0-11856 GCA_963584085.1 Pyrausta aurata | reverse complement strand
TCCATTATTATGCGACTCCCGGCAGTCGTTTGATACCTGACTGATTAAAAAAGAATTATTTCGTTAAAAAGGAAGTTCAAGATCGTTTAGCATATTTGTCAAGCAAGTGTAACGTGAGGGAAGACGTTATCGTACCTGCTGCAGCGCCTTCTGCACGTTGTGCGGCAGCGCGTGCTGCGGCTTGGAGGGCGGCGGCGAGGCGAGCGCGGGCGAGGAGTGCGGCGGCGAGGCGGCCGCGGGGCAGGCGCGCGTGTTCATGGCCGCCATGCGCCGCCGCAGCAGCTTGGCCTGCTGCACCCGCTGCTGCACCTGCTGCTGCTTCAGCTTCTGCTTTATGCTGCTGCAGAACGGCACTGAACACTTCGTTTCCTGGGGAGAGACAAGCTTTGTTAGTTTTCGACTGCTACAGTGATGAGGGATGGAACCGTTTCACGGAGATAATATTATGAACGTACTTTGCCGATGGTCATTTCGACGGTACCGAATCAAATCGACATTGCCGGTGACGATGTAGACAAAAATACGATTAATCTATGCTCTCTACTCGACGTTCCGAACTGCACCGACAAAAGACACGGGCGGACTGGCGGCGCGCGGCTCTTTGTTTAATATTTATAGCCATGCACCGCATACGTATAGTATATGTATACTTGATAAAACCGGCTGCAACTTTTGAGGAAAAATCATGTAAATATTAGTCAACCATATCTCATCGAGTGAGGCCCAAACGGTGATTCATTATGTCGCCGGGCTTACGAATTCATTTGAACTTTGAATATAAAGGTTAACTTTTTGAGGAAAATTATATTTTTTCCAAAGATCGAAAGCCAGGAATGATACTAATATATTTTTTACGTTATTCAAGTTGTGATTTTGTCAGATGCGGTTATGCGGTAAAACATACTGATACATTACATGTTGAATACATTCTATTATTTTTGTTCTTTTACGCCGCCTCAACTAATGGTTGACTGGTAGAGAACGCTTAAGTCCGTCATTTTGTTACATTTTGTTTGTGCAATCAAGAATATTCAACAAAAGCCACTTTTCTACACTTAATTCAGTCACTTGACCAACTAGTTCATCTGAAGACAGTGCAGTATCATTTTTTTTGTTGGGTAGAATTTATGCTAATAAATACTAGCTGACTACAAACCCTTACCTGACAATGTTTCGCGTGGTAACAGCACAACGCGATGAGCTGCTTGCATATCGGACAATCGCCTTTCGTCTTCCGCTTGCAGATCTTCGTGTGCGTGACTACCCTCTTCATCTTCTGACAGGACGGCAGCCGGCAGTTCGCGTCGCGGCATTGGCACGCGTGAACCAATGATTGGATGCACCGTTGGATGGACAGTTTGCGCGCTTCTTGTGGGTTCGCTTGCTTCATGTCGCCCGGCGATGAGCCCACGTCGATGTCGAGACCTGGAGGTTTGTATAATTTAGTATAACAATAGTGACTGAGTTTGTTGCGCTGCTTCTTCTCAGGACTAGCCCACAATAATCGTTCCGAAGCTGTGGTAGGGCCTATGTTGGGACGTGTGCCATCAGAAATAGAAAAAGAAATGTTTATTGCTTTCATTACAGAAAAAATATGGTACACAAAGGTGATCAATTAAGAACAATTTAAAGAAAGCAAATGGCGAGTGGCTATATGCAAAAATATACGACTTTTATGTATGCTTCTATTTTGAGATTTTACTATTTCGAGCTGTGGTTGACGTAATAATCGTGTCACTAGTGTCGACCTCAAAAACGCCGACATCAATATTAAACATAAAAATCGAGATATGGACAAGTTGTAGCAAACAAGTTACTCGGAAATTGTCTTGAGATTAGTAATATTATGTATAAGTAAATTGAGAAACCCGAGTTACAGATTCATAATCTTTTGTAATTAAAATTATGAACAACATTTTCGCGTAAATAACGATTTAATAAAATAACGAAAACCGAGTATAAATTTATAAAAGAGCCACCAACCCAACTTCTCCATCTTGTGCGGGTGTCCCTCCTTCTCGTAGCACGGCACGCACAGGTCGAAGTCGTCGCACACGGTGCAGTGGTACCGCGTCTCGACGTGCGACTTGCAGCTGTTGCACGTGTACACGAACTTGTCCGTGCCCTGGTTGTGCAGCTCGTACAGCATGCACAGCGTGGAGAAGCGCGCGCGCCGCGTCGACGAGAACTCGTAGTGCCGGTCGCGCGCCATCGTGAGGAACGCGTCGCGCCCGTCCATGAGATCGCAGTTCAGTAACGGATCAGGGTCTTGGATTGGCTGGAAATTATTTGGTTGATGAGACGAGCGGCTCTCGGCGACTTCACTCGCGTACAATTCATGAAAGACTACGCGTTTCCTTGTTTACTACTAGTGTACAAATTGGATAAAAAATACTTGAATAATTAATGTTTTATGAATTGTTTAATATTTACTGACTCAAAATTCATAACATTGTTAATTTAATTTTATGACATTATGTTTGCAATTTTGACGTTGTTTGATTATTCAATAAACGGACTTGTTTATTAATTTGTAAAGATATAAATATTTGCACGCCTGCATGCAGACTGAATTCAGATACTACCTACTTTTAAGACCTGCTGTTTGTTACTTGCATACTTTTGTGTATTCTGGCAAATAAATTATTGATTTGATTTGAAAAAAACAAGGACAAATCAATCAACAACGATTTAGGGAATTCTAAAAATAAATATGCAGTAGATATGTATCTTAATAACAGTAACTTGGCTAAGCTAACAAACGGATTCAAATTTTGGTACAAGTTTTCAAGGTATTACTTTACTTTTCACTAAAAGTAGTGTAAAGGCAACAAATAATGTATTATCTTACCGCTAAACTCGCCGCGGACTGTGCGGAATGTAGCCTAATAACGAAGAAAACTTCTTTATGTTTCTCCATGGTCGCAAATATCTTTGCACTGAGATCACTACCCTGCTGCTGGTCGCTCTGCTTCTTGCTGTTCTTCCTCTGAGCGGCCTTCGATTTATTCGACTTTTTCGCCTTCTTCTGGCCTTTCTTCTTGCCGTCGGGGCCTTGTTCGTTCTCCTCTGACGACTGGAATATCTAAAAAACATGTTAGAATAGCGTCACACAATCGATCCACCACCCAGGTGTTGGTATTAACAGTGCAATAAAATAAAGAGTGAAACGCAGCATCCAATATTTTACCTGCGTCATGCGCCGAGATAGCTAGACGACCAGACTATTATAATTTACCAGCAATGCAACTTCGTTCGCACGTGCATATTTACATTACTTCGTTCTTTTATTTTGTATAGTGCTATGTTCAAGGGTCTACATAACACAAAAAGTATGTAGTTCCTGAGATTTGTGCGTTCAAACAAACAAAGTCTTCATCTCATACAACATTAGTATAGATGGATGAAGCTAACAGCCCATATTGTTTATTTTTGTACAATAATGCGGCATTTCGGGGCAAACTTCAAGGCGCTAGTTGACGGGCATGGCGACGGGTAAAATATTTGATATGTAATGTTCAGACAAAGAGAAGAGACACTGACCACTGCCTCGGCGGCCTCGGCCTGCTTCCGCTTCTCCTCCTCCTCCTGGTCCAGCTCCTTGATGGACTCCTCGAGCACGTTGGGCCAGAAGTCTCCTTCGAAGTAAGGCAGCTCCGCCGCGGACGAGATGTTGTCCTCCATCGCTTGCTTCAGAATATCTTTATAGTCTAATATTATCCTCTCTATTATACCTTTATCTAACATTTTCTTATACCACTCTTGTAACCTTTTAGGTTTAGGAATCTTTTGTTCGGGCGGATGGCAGTGGAAAATGTAGTCGTCGCCCTCCGAGGGCGGGCACGCCCATATGTGGGCCATCGTGTAGCCTAACTGTTTAGCGTAGTCCAAATATCCTAATAAAATCTCGTGATATACAGCGGTACGATACTGTCTAGGTTGGAAGAAATGTACAGAGTCTAAGTATGCTATATACACACGCCTCGTGTTTGGCGAAGGACTTTCGCTGCCGTACTCCTGAAATACAAAAAATCCCCAATAAGTAATCTCACATACAATCACTTAAAAATAGTTGACTAGAGTGGAGACGTTACGTATACGTTACCTGTACGTGCATGCCAAAGAAACAAATATCAGTTCCGTCAACTTCTTCAAATGCAAACAACGCCTTCGCCCGATACGGGAATTCAGCGTGCAGCTCGCCAGATTCCACGAATCTAGACCTCATTCCAGGCTTTACTTCCACCATCTACAAAGAAAAAAAATAAAATAAATTATACTGTACTTCTAGTTAAATCTAGTAAAACTCAGATATTTAAATTATGCGAAAATTACCTTATCAGATGATGCAACGACCCTGATATGCACATCACCAGCACTAGCCTCTTTTTTCTTAAGAAAATTATTAACTCTCGTCTCAATATAAATGCCGAGCTTCGAGGTAGGCAGCTTTTTAGCACAGAATTTGTTCTCTTTCCTCTTCGCCCCTTTCATTTTCAAACAGTTATCACAGCAGAAGCCCTGAGGCCATATTTGGTCATGGTGCAGCACACAAATCTGGTGTTGCTTCCTACCGCAGTCCATACACAAGACAAATGGTTCTTGTTCTAAGTGGTCGTTCTTCATCTCCTTGAACTGATCCTTTTTGATTGCACTGAAAATATAATTACACATTTAGCATAGCTTGGCGATAGGGTAATATGATAATTTATAATTTAGTTTAGATATTTTTTGATAAAAAATATTTGATTAAACTTACGTTTGTGGCTGCAGAGGATCGTCGCCGAGCGTGACGGTGTCGCCCTGGATGTCATTGAAGCATTTCTGGCAGAAGGTGTATCTATCGGACACAACCCCATACGCTTTTAGACTTTATTCACAATCATCCATGTAGCATTGTGATGTGAAGCGTGACGAACGTTTTGTGTGCAGGCAAGGACGTGCGTGGAGGGCAAAAAAATTTAGTAAGCAATGAGAACATAAAAGGGTTATTATTAGTAGACAGTGAGCACATGGTAGGTTATTATTAACATAAAGAGTATACATTTATTAATGATTGCTTCCATGTAAAACTATGATCTTAAGCTGAGGTCAGACTGAGGGTAATGTGGGACGTTTTGTGATCTGTCATTTTAACATATTCTATCTAGAAAAAGAAGCGCCGCAGAAGACCCTCAATGTGACCTTGGGATTACAATAATTTTAATAGTTTTACATGTCACCAAGCTAAGACAATTATACACCATAGGAAACCAGGGTCGACTCTGTGAAGTGTAATGGCAATATTTTTCACTCCTTCAACAATAAATACGTATTGCAAATATTCAGTATTTAAAACAGCCAATATTTTTATGTTTTAAATATTTTTTTATCAATTTGTTGCATTCAAAGTAAGTATTTTAGCTAGCATGTTATTGTTTTGCAGTAACACTTCAACAGCGAAGATTACATAAAGTCACGAGATAGTAGGATATGCCATGGCACTAAGGCTGATCACACACGGCAAAAACTTTTCCAAAACAATCAAGGTGTTTCTTAAAAGCTTAACAGTTATCAGTTATTTGTGGCTTAGAAAACTCAATAAAAAAAAACTATAATACTTGTCACAGCTCTAAAGAATGTTCATTAGAATATAGTTATTTTGTGAACAGCCTTCATTTCCCGAAAGCTTTTATAGCGCTCTTTTTACGACGCAACACTGAACATTACCCCGATACATTGAAGCCAATAAAATTATGGATGTAGCGACGGTAAGAAAAATACATTTACTTATCCGCCAAAACAGATACTAGAAGCCATTTGGAGGTTTAGTTTAGATGTTTGAGTTCTAGGTCCTTTACATCTTTTTACAGTGCCGGAGAGCTGTATTTGGTCATACACATTATTAACTCGTCAAGTATGTGTGAACGAGACACAATAGAAATTCCATTATTATGCGACTCCCGGTAGTCGTTTGATACCTGACTGATTAATGTAATAGTTTACTCAAAGACTTTTTATATTAAAATTATTTAAGTCAGATAGCTCACTAGGACAATAAAAATCATTATCATTACACTATTTTGGCGGTAAAGTTAGTTTAAAACACAAACAGCAAGGGTAACACAAGGCAACAGTCCGCATACTAGATTTCAGTATATTTTTTTGTTAAATTGTGATATACAGACTGTCTAAGTTAAAATGAGTGTAAGCCACAGAAAAGCTTAACAGTAAAACTGATGTGTTGTTTAGCAAAGAGTTTCATATGAGGATTATAACAAATCCCAGTTTCAGTGAGTTTAAAATTACTGCCTAATAAAACAGTTTTTCTCTGTTACTAGTTATATTATTAGTATCCATAGTGGTATCTGTTACAACCCTATTATTACTGTTTTTATGGATAGTTGCGTATGTTTGGTCATTAAATAGAACCGCAATGAAGTGCTACAAATCTATCGCCTAATTCTTTTATGAAGATTTCAAAAGGGCACAAACGACTTGTTATGAAGAAATTGGACCGTAGCGACCACATTACGTTTCGTGAAATGAGCGCGAATTTTTTGAAAAGAAACCAGAAGAACTAAGCAAGTTTAGTAAGAAAATTGTTGTTTGTGTATGCGCTCGTATTCTGGTAGGTCCGTCAAACATTCGCGATCAATGGCCTGCGTATGGCGCTTAGCGCTTTATGTGTGTATTGTATTACATTGTTCTGTGATAATCGTAGCCATTAGCACGTGATGCTAAGTAGCGAATTACATCGTTACTAGTTTACTTTACGCAGTATGAAACTTGTTGATATAATCAGGTATATTGCACGCACATATTAATTAAATGCACTAGTATGTCTATGGTCAGATCAGAACAAGCTGTTTATGGCATAGTGACGACAATAATACAATGGTTTCGTATTACATCCATTACTACTGGAGGTGTTTTCGACATCACGCGGTAAAGTGATCATCATTTAATTGGTAGTATAATATTACTAACTATTAATAATATTATTAATGAATTTGACAGGCCATTTTTGTGATGATTTACTTTGTTTTCAATAGCTCTACCACTAAATGGCTACAGTTATCACAGAATCTAACAAAACAAGTACATGAAACAATTTATATCTTTATTTATTAGCGTTCCATACTACTCTCTTCTATTACATATAGACATTGAAGAAGGTAGTAAAATTGTAGCTTCAACAATTGTGCTTTCAAATTAGTTTTTTTTACTTCACAAGAGTAGTTTGTTCGCCTCTGACATTCATTATAGTGTATATATTTGAAGTTTAATGTTGCTCAGCATTCATGCACACTAGGCCATGAAAACTGAGCCTGTCTTAAACAGACAGTGGTGATAGTGCTATCCTTTTCTTCTGTTCCATGGAACAGACCAAGCCTCCATTAAGAGCACTAGATATTAAAACCAATGATATAAACGCGCTAGTCTAGTTCTTTGGACACGGCCTTGTGTGCATCAGCGCTAAGGATTGAGGCTACACTCTGTAAGACTGCACGTCTTGTCTGACATAGTCTGGCAAGCGAAAGCTGAACCTTTCAATAGACAGCAAATTAAAAAAACTCAATACGGCACCCTCTGAATTCGGAATGAAAAAATTGTTTACTGTTTTCTAATTTTTTACAAATTGTTTATATTTAATATAATCTGTCTTTTGGTTTGATGACTTGACATCAGAGTATTATACAGAGTGGGATCATTAGTAATTAAAACGCACACGAGTTATTTGCAATTAAATGTATTATTTATAATAAAAAAATGTTACTCCAACGTTCCCTAAAATCTAGTATCAAGATTAGTCAACACTCAAAAAACAGTTTGATCGACACTTTCCTAATGACATTACGCAATATTGCGTTACAAAAAACTCAGGGTTCAGTTTTCGCTTGCCAGACTCTAGCCATCTTTCACTGGAGGCACGGACGACACAGACGCGCTTTTTTACAGAGTTGCTCCTCTTCATAAGGCGTACGATACACATCTAGAGCGTAGTATCAACTCACCTGTTCTGGTAGCTGAAGTACTTGGCGTCGCGCGGGATGGTGCAGAGCTGCTTGCCGTAGCAGCAGAGCACCTGCGGGTTGAACGTGTACTTGCGCCCGCAGCAGTAGCCGAGGCTCTGCATCACCGGGTCTATCTCTTGCTCGAACACCTCCGACAGCTGAAATTGTGGACAGTGTTAGTGACATATTTGTTAAAAAACTAAAATATACACATATTGTTGGCATTAAAAGATCCGAAACGGCAGTTCCGAATTTAAAATCTCAAGACAAATGCAGCCGCTTTGAGGCTGCGCTTTGAACACTTTTATAGACATTAATAGAAAACTAATAGTGTTACTAGAAGTCTGAAGATGCGCTTTGCGTAACGCGGCCAGTCACGGATTTTAACTTTTACCATATTTAATTTTTTTGTACTTTTCTAGCAATATCGTATACTTGGAATACCAAGAAGAATGTTTTGAGTTTCAGAATATGATTATCTAGTATCGAAACAAACTAATTTAAATAATAATATGGAATGATCAGTCATTTGACCATGATCACACCTGGACACCTGGTGGTAAGTGATGATGTGGTCGAAGATGAATTTTTAAGGATAAATAGAAAATCAAGAATACCTTAGTGCAGTATCTGTACACCCTCGAGTTCTTCCTGTTGTAGAGCCACGCGTTCTCGAACATGAGCCACACGTCGTCGACGTACTGCCACGGGTCCTTGTACTCGCCGTGGTCGAGCTTGTTCTTGATCGTCGACAGGTCGATGGGGTTCTTGACAATGTCGAAGTAGTCAGGAATGCCGAGCGCCTGCGGCAGGGTTTGATAAATTAAGCATATTTTCCGGAAAATATATAAATTGTACTGACTATGTCAGATAAGGAATCGAACCTTGTGCCTTGCGCTTTCTGGATGCCTATGCCACTCTACTGACACATTGGCAAGGCTGTTGAATTTTGCAAGTGCTTTAACGCGTAGACTACGTCAATGCGTTAATAATATTACGAGTAAGTTACTAAACACTATAAAACAAAAATAACTGTAAAAGTTACGTAAAATATTTGTGTCACATTTTACCCGGATCTTTTTTATTATAACATGAGCAGACATTTGATTTCAACTGACGATAAGTTATGATGCCGCCTAAAATGGATCAGGGATACTAAGTCCATTCGCTCTTTCTTGAAAGCGTCTTATTGGTTAGGAAACACTTCTGCCAGCAGTGATTATTTTTTCTTAGACATACGAAAACAAAACTGTAGATAGAAAACGATCGTTGCGTATTGGTTTTTTAAATTGTCTTTGCCGAATTGATGAGAGTAAGGGAACAGAGAGTGTGTCTTGAACTCTTCGTGAACTTGTGTGTCTTGCGCACACATCAGTACAGAATATCATATCGTGTGCACTTGCCATTATACCTTTGCTTTTAGTACATCATAGCAGAAACCGGTAGGAGAGGTATAATCATTGTACCCGTACCTGCGCGTCGACGGGCTGCCGGAAGGGCAGCGACTCGGGCTCCTGGCGGAAGAGCTTCTCGAGCGTCGGCATGAGCGCCGCGCGCAGGTCCTCCGCCTTGAACACGAACTGCCGCCGTCGCTCGCCGCCCTCGCCGCTCCGCGAATCCGATGGCTCCTCCTTTGTGGATTATTCAATAAATAAAAGTTTAGTAGGTACAGGGTATTGGCGATACAATAATAAGATACGGTTGAACTTTAACGGCTGTACTAGTTTTTTGTAAAACTGTATGACAGTCGTTAGCGCACAGGACTCAGGTAAATTATTGCCATCTCTAAATATACATTTTTTCTGTAGTTAATTGTAGTAAATACTTCATGATTTGACGCCACTTGGCATTAAATAATTCAAACTTTTTAAAATTCAACATTCAAATATCAAAGAATACGTCGCAATCTTGTCATCGAGTTGCGACACATTTTTGCGTGGCATAGCTTCTCTATACGTAGTAATAACAACTCACTGCATGTTCCGTCGAGCAAATAAACGTGGTATAAGATTAGAATAACAATACTGTGTTTTGTCACTTTCTGATAACTTGCGTAACTGATATGTTTGAATGAAACCAAACATGGTATAAATATTCTAACATCATTCCACGTTTGGTTCTAGGGATTATATTTATAGTTTACACATAATACATTAATTAATCACGCTAACACAATATGATTTGCACAAAAATAGACGCGCGATATAATTAGTATACGCTTTACAAGCTCGATGCGCTTTAACAACTCGCTCACCGATCGGTGTTCGAAGCGTGTTTGGCGAATGCTCGCTATTTGAGAAAACGCATGCTGAATTTAATACGCATAATTCATCTAAAGACTACTACACACCTGCCAGCGGCATACGTCAATTAACTGTCATACATATACTATGGGAAATGCCGCTGCGGCATCCGCGGCAGTCGTTGCCGCATGAGCGGCACGGCCGCCGGCATGCGCGTCTTAACTAAGCTAATAGATACGCCACGCGTGGTTACTGCTTGTTATATACCCTGTACTTTTACTGTATTTGTGTATTTCTTACTCTTATTTTTTTTCTTTTGTGTAGTGTAAAACTATGGTAACCATTATGTGTATAAGTTCACTTCATTCCCAAAGACAATAAATAAATAATAACAAGTAGTATATCCACTGTCTTACCTTGACTTCGGTCTTGATCTCCTGTTTGATCTCGTGCTTGACAACGAAATCACTGTGCTCAATGGGGTCGCCGCGCGGCTCGTCGCGCATGCCTTTGCCGCCGGTTTCTTCTTCGATTTCTTCCTTGATCCGCGTCTCCTCGGGCTCTTGTTTGATTCGAACCTAGGTATAAAAAAAACAAAGTCAGATCATCTTTTATAGTTTAGGTTTTAACGTATAAATAAGCCTGCAAGATCGCACTACTGCACTAAGATCTAACTTCAAATATGAGATAGTATGATCTACGGCATTCATGAGAACTCTGTGCACATTTTTGGAGAAATTATATTGAGGTGTTTCACTGATAAATTTAATAAAGCCGCCAACACGCTGGGGTCTCACTCGGCAGACTAAATGATGAACCATCAAGCGATATTGGCCAGTACGACCACGCTTAGCGTGCTTTTTGAAGCACGTCACTGCTTATTGACGTCTCTGATATAGCAAAAATGGTCATATAAAAAAAACTTGGGTAATTAATTAGTGATTGGAATTAAGTCAGAGTATCTCAATTATTCATTTTCTGAAAACATATTTGTACCCGACCTATATGATGAGCAATAAGTTATCTATCTATCTATCTATATAAAGAGACATCTATATACAGAACTTCAGGTTTCCAAATGATCAGAACACCCGTTTTAAATTATCTACCAGGGCGTCGCCAGCGTCTCGGCCTATAAGTCTGTATTTCTTTGTAAGTCGAATATTGTAAACAATATTTTTAAAATCATATCATCATCATCTAATTTAAGAGCCAAGCTCTTGTCGGTGGAGTTTTTTCCATTCTTTACGCTCTTCCGCCATTCTCTTGACTTCTTGATACGACGCAACATTCAACTTTTGCTTTATTTGATGCATAAAGCTTATTCTTGGTCTTCCTCTCTTCCTTTTTCCTTCTATTCTTCCCTCTATTATCGTTCTGATGAAACTGTCGTGTCGTATCAAGTGTCCCAGCATTCTCCCTCTTCTACTCTCAATTGTTTCTATTAGTTTTCTCTTTTCCTTTACCAAGTTCAAGACTTCTTCATTAGTTTTTTTCTCCGTCCAGCTTATTCTCTTCATCCTCCTCCAGCACCACATCTCAAACGCTTCCAGTCTCTCCCTATCTTTCTTTGTCATGGTCCACGTTTCACACCCATATAGTGCTATACTCCAAAT
>CAUZXH010000484.1:0-22907 GCA_963584085.1 Pyrausta aurata | reverse complement strand
TGTCTATTAGGTTAGTGAAACATAATTAATTTTTTTACAAAATTTATTAAAATAGATAAAAATTATGACTAGCATTTTCTTCCTTTTTCAGTAAAACTCCCAGATTTCCTGAACGCAACCCAGATGCCAGATTTCAAGCTCAAACTGATCCTGAAACATATTGATATGTTTGTACAGTGAGTATCAAACATCACCTACGCCGTACACCATATGCGAAATACTAAACTTACACAGGAAATGTAATCCTTTGCGTTTGGGTAAAGAAAATAAAATTTAAATAAAAGTTGCATGTTTAAACTTACATATTTTCCCTGGTTTGGTTAAGTTACTAAATTAATTTAAATTGTATTTGATAAATATTAAAACTAATTTTTTGCTCACAGGTACTTGGATGAACACAACGAGTGGTTCGGCGAAATGTACTACGTGGCTGACAACATGTCCCGTTCCCACTAAATACCTGCCGACGCACAGTGTTTTTTTGACCCTCATTTTGGGACAGCCCAACTTTATTACATGATCGCATAGAGAAATATATTACTAACGTAAGACTTCAACTCCCACTGGCCTCGCTATCATAGTTTTCGAGAAAATGCGATCTGAATATAAATACCGGTAAAGTAGGATTTTTTAAATTAAATTCATATTTCTTTTTCTATGAATGTTTAATAAATTTCTACATAGCAGCCATAAAGGCCTGCTATAGAGTAAATTTATAAACCATGCACGGGGAAGCTACGACGTCACCATCTCATGAAAATCGCAAATATTACAAAATGAATTTTATTTTTTTGTGACAAAAGTATTTAGTATTAGCAATTTATTTTTACTCGAAAACATAGCTACCTATATGAACTACTTCCACAAAAAAAATCGATTGCTAATGTCATGGAATTTTGGACATATGATTTTTTTTAAAAGTACCGGTTTGGTTACCGGTATTTGGTCAAAGTTCTTAATGGTACTTTTTAGCAATAGTTAGAACAATTCTTTGTGGCAGCATTGCATTATGCAAAAACTACGGCTTAATTTTTTAAATAGTACTTTATTTATTTCTCTTCTATTTAATTAAAAAAAAAACAATTGTTGTTCGTTAGTAAAAGCTCTCAAACGGCTGGATCGTTTTGTATAAAGAACTTTAGTATTTATGCATCACATATGACACCTGTGATGGTCATATCTATCTAATAATGATGTTTTTGATCAGCGCATTATCATCATAATTCGCATATAAAAAAAAAACAATAATTAAATGTTTTTGTGCGTGTACTAAAAAATGTGATGAAATTTCAGGAATACAGGTAAAAAACAGGGAATGACGTCATGAGCAAACAAATAAGCTTCCGCATAAACCTATACGAACTTGTCAAAACAGGTTTTATGATACGACCATTTGTAAAACATGTCGTCGTATTTTCATCATCAACTAGGTACATGTGGTGTCGATAAGACGCGTTACATTTTTGTACGCATCCTTGAATACTACATTGTTATCTATTTGAAATAACTAGAGATTTTTGTTATTATTGTTATGTTATTGTTGACACCACCATGTAGTTGCACACTGATGCTCAGTGATGAAAAATACGACAGTTTTTTACAAATGTTCGTGTCATAAAAACCTGTTTTGACAAAATCGTACAGGTTTATGTGGAAACTTATTTGTTTGTTCATGACGTCATTCTCTGTTTTTAGGGTTCCATAGCCGTATGGCAAAAAACGGAACCCTTATAATTTCGTCAAGTTTTTCTTCTTCTTAGCGTGTCGATGGAACACGAGAAATTATATCGTAGCAGCCCAGAATTCAGCCACTTGTATTGCGAATCGACTGCAGTTAATTTAATCCGTTGGCGTGCAGGTGTTGGGGCAGGCCGGGCACGATGTTAAGTGTACCATAGTTTGCACTGCACCGCAAGCACAGTCCACATCGGAGCTTGCCGAAAATCCCCACCTGGCCATGTTCTCCTTACTTCGACCAACCTGAGTCCGAAGCCTGTTAAAGGACTTCCGGATCGGCCATGGTAGATCATGTCCAGGAGGGAGATTCTCGGCAAGTGGGACAAAGGGAGTAGGCAGAGAAGCTTTTTCGCTCCAAAGATCACGTCTGGCCTGTGCGGGTTCGGTAAAAAGTAGAGCGACACACTTAATAAAACTGCGAAGACTTTTTAGCCTTTGAGGCACTGAGACGTAGCCGTGCATAGGGTGCCGTGAGTCTATCTGTCTATAACTGTCTGTCCGTCCGTATGTCACAGCGACTTTATTCTGAAACTATTATTATCACTCAGCTGAAACTTGCTAGGTATTGTTAACCGCTTTCAGATTCAGATATAAAAAGAAAAAATATGACATTCAAGGGGGGGGGGCGGTTTTTGTACCTGCCTTCCTGGAATTTCATCACATTCTTTAGTACGCGCACAAAAACAGGGTAAATATCTTTAATTATTGTTTTTTTTAAATAAATAAATAATAAATATTTATTTATTATTTATTTATTTTTTATATGCGCATTATGATGATAATGCGCTGATCAAAAACATCATTATTAGATAGATATGACCATCAGGTGTCATATTATTATGTGATGTATACATACTAAAGTTCTTTATACAAAACGATCCAGCCGTTTGAGAGCTTTTGCGAGACTAACGAACAACAATTGTTTTTTTTTTTATTAAATAGAAGAGAAATAAATAAAGTAATTTTAAAAAAATTAAGCCGTAGGTTTTGCGTAATGCAATGCTGCCACAAAGAATTGTTCTTACTATTGCTATAAAGTACCATTAAGAACTTTGACCAAATACCGGTAACCAAACCGGTACTTTTTTTAAAATTCATATGTCCAAAATTCCATGACATTAGCAATCGATTTTTTTTGTGGAAGTAGTTCATATAGGTAGCTATGTTTTCGAGTAAAAATAAATTGCTAATACTAAATACTTTTGTCACAAAAAAATAAAATTCATTTTGTAATATTTGCGATTTTCATGAGATGGTGACGTCGTAGCTTCACCGTGCATGGTTTATAAATTTACTCTATGGCAGGCCTTTATGGCTGCTATGTAGAAATTTATTAAACATTCATAGAAAAAGAAATATGAATTTAATTTAAAAAATCCTAATTTACCGGTATTTATATTCAGATCGCATTTTCTCGAAAACTATGATAGCGAGGCCAGTGGGAGTTGAAGTCGTACGTTAGTAATATGTTTCTCTATGCGATCATGTTGGGCTGTCCCAAAATGAGGGTCAAAAAAACACTGTGCGACGTAACACGAAACTCTTTGGCGTAGTTAAGTTATGGTGTACTAACTCAAATACTGAATTTCAATAATAGTTTCTGTAGATGGTTCACTTTCACTTCACAGCGAATTTTACTTCATCAAAAACACGGCAAAAGCATTCCAAATAAAATAACACTCGTGTCAAAATTCGATTAATTTGTTTTTGAATTAGCTTACATACCGTCCATTGGAATCAAAATTAATATGATAGATAGATATTTTAGAGCTACTAATATCACGCCTATTTCTATTGTTAAGAAATTGAAAACGAGTGACTTGCTATAAGCCTTTTATCGGTAGACGTTGGGATTAGTATAGAAATTAATTCGATATTACTAGAAGTACATAGGGTAGGTAACAATATAGTATTATTATTATAAGCTATATTTCCGACCAATACGTCAAAAATGCATGATCTCACTAGCTTATCTCTGAGACTATATAGTTTTCTAAAACCTGTTAGCTCTCTAATTAGCGTCTTACTGAATATACTATGTAAGTATTATGTTAAAAATAAAAGTTATTCAAACAATGCATTTAGTTTTACTTTCGTAAAGTAGAAGTTTCTACCATAGTATTATGAATGAGACGAAGGAAGATTGGTAATTTAATCTCGTATTTCTAAGTTCCAACACACACAACGCTACTTAGTAAATATTGGCATACTTCCAAGTCCTATACTGACACAAGGTTAGTTTTTTCCGAGCTAGGATAGACTAGTGAGTTGTTACACAATGTTATTATTACACTACACATATAAAAAGCTATGCCAAGCCAAAAAAATGTGTCCCTAATACAAACGACAACAAAATTGTGACGTATACCTTGAAATTTGACTTTCGAATATGAAGCCGTTTGTATGAGTTGTTGATGACAAGTGGCGTCAATTCATATGGCATGAGATTTGTTCGTTAAGTCAGTTCTACATAAGTAATCGTTGTTCAATGGGATAGACAGTTATAGGTAAACCCATAAAATTAATATTCGGGATAATAATTTTATGGGTAAACCGCTTCATTGATGATGAGGGATGCGAGAGCGCGGTGCGTGAGCGGCGCGGGCGGGTGTTCCGCGCCGCCCGCATCCCTCACGCAACCCGTTGAACTAGTAAAATCGGATTGTAAAAGTAGAGCTCCATTCTATTAAAAACTGTCTTGGACAAATAAATAAAAACTAGAAACAATCTAGTTTCATCTACATGAAGCCATGCCGAGTAACTATACAACTGCGTATCGTCGGTACCCGGGCATAAGTGCTTACATCAACTTCGTAGTGAAAATCAAATCAGTAAAACAAGTTTTTTTTACAAAACCACATTTTATTATCAAAATTACATCCTATCAGACAGTAACAAGAACAATTTTTAAAGACGCATGGTACCAAATCACAATCATTTTTATTGATAAAAAATTAAAGAATAAAGTATGTATGTATAGTTAAAAAGATCTTATCATCTAATGTTATTGGGAGTTCTAGAAGCCCTTAAGTTGACTATATTCTAGTAGGTAGACATGCCGCAACATAATGAGTGCAGTATTTCGAATTTTAAAAATATTAAGCAAGAAAAAAAATCATTGAACACAATCCTTCAATACATTAATCAGTCAGGTATCAAACGAATGCCGAGAGTCGCATAACAATGGAATTTTTATTGTGTCTCGTTTACACATACTTGAAGAGTTAAACAACATAAATTGAAATATTTTTCGCAATAGACTGTACAACACAAATACATGGACAAATATGCAAACCTACATTATAGAAGTTTGAAGACAAGTTTAACGTTTAAAGCTGTATCCCTATCATCCGATTTCACACCATTTGGCGTAGATAACACAGTAATATTTGTAAACATCGCACTGGACACTTTAGTATTGAGTACTTAAAGTAGAACTAGTTGATTTTCAGTTAAATTTTAAAAATATACTGCACTCTCCAGAGTTATTTGTATGAAACGTTACAATCTGAGATCAATCATGTTATATTACAGTTTTCTAAGAGGATTGTAATGGAGTGTTCTTGATGTAATTCAGAAAACAACTTTTCTGAATTACATCAAGAACGAGTCATGCTATGACAATTTGATTTTTTTACAAAAAGTTACCCATCTCAAACAACTAGTAAATAAAAGATACGCGTAACTAATATAATATGGATAATGAGTGAGTAAGGTTATAAAAGTTATACCGGCGACACAATGTGAGTCGGTGCCGAGCTAAAATACAAATTAGTATGATAATCGGAATTTCAAAAATTTACTTGTTAATTTTTACATCTTGCCTAAGATTTACTAAACGAACATTAATTACTGCACGACAAGTTTCTGGTGTTCTTTTCGGAATTATAAACAAAACAATAATACAAGCTAACCAGACCTGCTGATGGTGCGATGCTTTGCCAAATTGCATCGAAAAAAGGGCTCAATTCTGGGAATGCAACGGACTAAAACTCAAGTAAATGTTTTTTTTCTCTTCTAAATAAATGAAAGAAGACAGACAACAAATTAAAAAGCTTAAACTAAACAGCTGTTTGTTTCTCAGAAAAAAAAGCGTAGTTAATCAATTTATTTCATTTCATCGCGACCTCTCGATGTCCCCGCTAAATTTTCTTTAGATTCCTAATGTTCTTAGCAGTTGACAGCTTTTTAGCATGACGTTTCTAACTAATTATCATCTGTCTTTTTTCATTTCTCAGAAGAGAACGTGACAGCTTTATTTTTAGTCCGTGCATGCCCAGAATCGAGCCCATTGTATATTTTGGACTTATCATTTCAATCAGATACCACAATAATAGCTTATCAGTGTAACAGAGGAAGTTCGGAGTTGTCTGTGTAAGTAGGTGGCTAATCGTTATCCATGCGATGTATGACGCGGCGGTAGTCGTCCTCCAGCGCCAGGTACTGCGAGGCGAGGCGGCCCTGCGTCTCCGCCAGCCCCGTCGAGCTGATGGTGGCCGCGAACTCTTCCGGCTTGAGCACTTTCTGCAGCTTCTTCATTTCTAACTTCTTTTTCTGTGAACAAACAATATCCATGTAGCTGCTGGCAAGGGAGACATTTATCTAAGGTCTGGAGCTCTATTTTTGAATCACTCGCGTCAAGATGGCGTGTGATATTCAATGTTTAAAGTCGAATTTTGGAATGAAAACCAGTTGTTATCTACATAAAAAGGATTTGAAAAATCATTGCTCAATTTTGTGAGTGCTCACGTCTAGATTTTGAGTGATTTTCGTTGATTTTTAATGTGTTTTCGAACGAATATCACTCGCCACCTTGACGTGAGTGATTCAAAAATAGGGCTCCTGGGCCCACTACGCCATATCATACCATGACCGTGCTAGGAGTGTATTAGTCACGAAAAGCAACAGGATACTCTCTAATTTGCCCACTGAACGGATCTACAACGTTCTATTTCGCCGTTATATTAGGCGAGAGAGAGCGTATATTACCGGTGTATCTTTTCATATAATATCTTTATCTATCTTTTGAAATCTTTTCCTATCTCTCGTCTTTCTATTATGAGGGGGCTGACCCAAATGCAAAGTGCCCAATGAGGGCTAACGCGTATGAATTCGCCGCTACGGTACGGGCGCTTGTGCAGCGTGAGGGCTCCGAAATGTCAAATGTCACTGTTTGTGGGTTAGATGTGCGGGTTTATTTCTATTTAGATTATTGTTTCGAATATTTAGCAATAATTTCCATTAATTATGGCAAATACTAGTTTCGGATCAATGAATGAGTGTTTTAAAAGGGCGACTAAGAAAAAAAATGTTAAATCTTTAATAACTTGTGTACAGTGGCCAGCACATCAGACTATACATTTTTGTTGAAAAATAGCCCTTATTCCAACAGCATAAGATACTGCAGTGTTTAGTTTGACTTGCTGTCGTCCGTACTTTACTTACTCCTCTTTTCCTACCAAAACTGGACTGCGGCATGCCCGATGTATTGTAATATTAAGATTTAATGGCAAACTTGATTTTTATCTCTTCATCATGACAATGAACAGTTTTCCTGACATGAGATGTTTATATCATCGATAGATGGCGCTAGTGTCACTTTAGGAACTAACTTTTTAAACTGGTTGGGCGTGATGTGTCCTAACACCCCAACTTCACTTTATATCTTCCTTTAATTTCCTACCTAATAACATCTTGCTATTATAGCACATTTATCTATCTATTTCAAATAATTCCTTATAAATTTAACTGGAAATTGCTTGGATCCTACTCCTCGACGGTTGGTGAAGGTTTCGTCTGATCCAGCAAGGCCAGTAGAATGCCACCTCCTTAGGCGGCTTACATAGACAAGTTCAACTAATGACATGTCTTGTCGGTATAGAAAACATTAATTTTGCAATTGCTGCTATTATATTCTTATTATTTTAATATCTTTGCTGAGAGTGAATTTGTGTCTCAAACATAGTACATAGTGATAAACTTGATACTTGGGACATTCGCCGAGACCATCAGTGGTTCCGCCTAGCAATTGTTGCTGAGGCGAGGAGACGACGACTCTGGAACTGATTTTAGAGGTAAGTGGGCCATTCAGTTTCCAGTTGTAGTATAAGGAATTATTCCTTGCTATCTAGTCCTGTTGTCTTCTTTAATTTTCTCATTCTCATCAAATCTCTTTCTTTTCCCTACTTCCCTACATAATTAAGTTCCCTGCATGTGGACGGCTATTTACAAGCCGCTGCATTTCTCCATTGGTCCTTCGATATTCGGATGCCATCAGCATCATATCCTAATTTCAATTTAATTTATTCCCAAATTTCTATTTCAAATACAAATATTGGATTTTTGCAGAACAACGTAATAACGAATTAACGTCATTGCGCCATTTTGGCAGTTGTCAATATTTTTTACTGAAATCAATATTTTCTCAAGAAAATAATATTTTTTCGTATTTTCAACATTTTAACGTAAATAATATTTAAAAATGTCTAAAACTAGTGCAATTGATTCACTCAAAGACGCAGAGAATACAATTGAATCTAAATTTATCCTTCTGTCGGCAAAAAAGGAACGCATATTTTCGCGTATGAATGAATTGTTCATTCTTTCCGCAAATATCTCTAGTTTTGATTCTAGAAATAATGAATTTTTCATGGCAAGATCCGAACTGATTGATCAGATGCGTAGTCAGTTCGAAACTATTATAGACGAGTTGAATGATCACCAGTTATCTCAAGATGCGTCATTTAAACCTGATTATCAACCTTTGGATGCCTTTGATGATCTGTATCTCATAGTGAAACACACCCGAAATAATATTATTCAGGCTTCGCGTACAAATAGGTCATCTGAAAATGAATCGTTGAATCGTAACGCGTCTACTAGAATCCATTTGCCCCCGATTGAATTGCCAAGTTTTGACGGGAAGACAGAGAATTGGCCTAAGTTTTATGAAAGTTTCAAATCGAACATTCATCATAACAATGATCTGACTGACTCGCAGCGCGTACAGTATCTAGTAGGCAAACTAACACACGACGCTCTTAAGGTCACGGCAGGTATTGTACCCACCGGCGACACATATAATGTCATCTGGGATAGCTTGGTGAAGCGATTCCAAGATAAGCGGGCATTGGGCACGCATTATTTGAATAATATTTTAGAATCCAAAGCTAGTTCAAACTCAGCTAACAGTCTCGATGCGTTCATATGTATGTTTTCTTCATCTGTCGCTGCATTGAAGCAGTTGGGCATTGAGGATTTGTCCGATTTTATATTATTTCATTGCGCATTTCGGAAAATTGATTTCCAAACAAGTCAAGCTTTTGAATTAACTGTTCGTGGCAAAGAAATCCCGTCCTATCAAGATTTAGTGTCGTTCGTACAGGATCGTGTTAAAATCTTACACCGTTGTTCGGACAGTAGCTTCACGCGGACATCGAGCAGTGGCGCGAGCGTGATTGCAAGTAAGCAGTCCGCTGCACCACAGTTGTCTCGCCTTCAGACATCTAAATCTTTCATCGCGAGTAATGCATCTATCGCTTTAACGACGAAATCGTGTGATTTTTGCGATAAGTCTGACCATGCCATTACTTCTTGCTCTCAATTCAAAAATTTGTCATCTCCACACAAACGTTTCGATTTCATTAAATCAAAACACGGTTGTGTCAATTGCTTGAGCTCGTCGCACACGGTTACGTCTTGCAAGTCGACGCATCTCTGCAACGTATGCCAGAGAAAACACCACACTTTTTTACATTTTGATGAAGATCGTAAAGTTGTTGGATCTAACAATTACACAAACAATATTTCACATGTACGGACCAGTGAGTCAGAGACCCCGCAGACCGAACAGCCTTCGACGTGCATTACGCCCGGACAGTCGAATATAAATACGAATGCTTACATTTCTAAAGGTTGTACGGCTGATAACAGTCCGTGCATTAATACGTCACACAGCGATGTCACTAACTCGGTTGATGCTTCGTATACATTGAGTGCCGAAGTAAAACCTATTTCCTCCATCTTATTATCAACTGCGCAAGTTTATGCAAAGTGCCAAGATGGTAATAGGAAAATAATACGATGCCTTATTGATAACGGCTCGCAAAATAATTTAATAACTGTTGATTGTTGCAAGGCTCTTAACTTAATGATCATTCCTTGGAGTAATTCTTTTGTCAAGGGAATTGGTTCCGCGTCTAGACCGATATTAGGCTACGTGAATTTGGACATTGAGTCCCGTGTTTATTCTCACAATAAATACTCTATACATGCACTGGTCGTTGAATGTATTACAGATCAGTTACCTACGCATTATATAACCAAGGGTGACGTAGGCTATTTAGATGGATTGCCGTTGGCCGATTTAAATTGGAATATTCCTGGAAATATAGATGTTGTACTAGGTGCACAACTTTTCCCCTATATTTATTTTGGTAACAAGGTCGAATCGGGTAGTAATGCACCTCCCGCTGTATCGACTGCGTTTGGGTTTGTTCTAATAGGTGGTTACCCTAACAATAAAGTTCCGAATATGTCTAGTTCGTCGTTTTCAGCACTGGCTGTAAATGATTTCTCTCCCAAATGTTGGCAACTAGATGAAATACCGAAACTGCAATACTTGAGTCCAAAAGTGACTGAATGCGAAAACTTATTCGCGTCAACTGTGTCTCGAAAAGATGAAGACAGGTATTCCGTACCCTTCTCGGATGACCTCTGCGAGCTAACTTATTCTCGCTTTTCTGCACAACAGCGTTCCATGGATCTAGAGCCTAAATTCAAGAAATCATCTGTATTTCAGGAGAAATCTAATACCGTGATTGGCGAGAATATTGATACAGGGTGTCTATCTCAAATAACCCAGTCTGATACGACTGATGACGAATACTACATTCCTCATCGCGCTGGCGCTCATTTAGACAAGCCAATGCCGCGAATCAAGCTAGACGCCAGTGCTGCAGACTCATACAGGGTTGTTACTAAATGACGTCTTACATACTGGCCCAAATTTACAGGCCGATTTGTTTCTACTTCTATTTGATTTCTGTTAATTGTTCTTTTGAATTGTAGCTTGGAACTCTCAGAACTTGAGGCACATATTTTGAAAGTGACCTCAAGTATTGAGTCGTCCTTCTTACGTAAATTTACTCCTCGTATCTCTTCTTCGGGGAATATTTTAAGCATTATAGTGCTTGTTCTTCGTCTCACACATTGTAAAGGTGACGCGAAGCTAAAATCCATTGAGGGTTTAACAGTTGTCGAACGTTGTACTGCTGTGCATTTTCTAAAGTCGATCCGTTGCAGTACCTACCTGCCGCGGTCTTGTCTGACGTGCCTATTAATCCAATTGAACATAAATAATTATTTTATAGCATGGTCCAGTCGTTCTGGCAGAAATGGCTACTGGAACTCCTGCATACGCTGCAAGTCATGCAGAAATTGACCGCGTTTGGTCGTCCAATAGAGGTTGGAACTGTCGTACTTATTGGACAGGACAACTATATTTTATTTAAATGGCCATTACTTGTGATTATCAAACGCATCCCGGGTCCGATAATGTTATAAGCGTCGTTACTTAAAGCATAATATATTATTAACGCTTTATTAAAGTTTTAAAGTCATAGCTACTTTTAAAATAAACATAACTTTGAAATTATCTACAGTTTAATGAAAATTGGAAATTCAAAGATACATTTTTTTCTCTGTTTTATTAATCAGTTTATACATTTTATCTGCAACCTTTTGTAAGTTCTGCGAACTTCCAAGGCGGGGAGTATGGTTGGGCGTGATGTGTCCTAACACCCCAACTTCACTTTATATCTTCCTTTAATTTCCTACCTAATAACATCTTGCTATTATAGCACATTTATCTATCTATTTCAAATAATTCCTTATAAATTTAACTGGAAATTGCTTGGATCCTACTCCTCGACGGTTGGTGAAGGTTTCGTCTGATCCAGCAAGGCCAGTAGAATGCCACCTCCTTAGGCGGCTTACATAGACAAGTTCAACTAATGACATGTCTTGTCGGTATAGAAAACATTAATTTTGCAATTGCTGCTATTATATTCTTATTATTTTAATATCTTTGCTGAGAGTGAATTTGTGTCTCAAACATAGTACATAGTGATAAACTTGATACTTGGGACATTCGCCGAGACCATCAGTGGTTCCGCCTAGCAATTGTTGCTGAGGCGAGGAGACGACGACTCTGGAACTGATTTTAGAGGTAAGTGGGCCATTCAGTTTCCAGTTGTAGTATAAGGAATTATTCCTTGCTATCTAGTCCTGTTGTCTTCTTTAATTTTCTCATTCTCATCAAATCTCTTTCTTTTCCCTACTTCCCTACATAATTAAGTTCCCTGCATGTGGACGGCTATTTACAAGCCGCTGCATTTCTCCATAAACATTGTTTTATAATTATAGCAGAGGGTAATTTCTTTTCGCCAACGTAAATAATAAACATTAAAACAATATTAATGTGGACCTTTAGTTCATAAAGTACATAATAATGCCAAAACATAAGTATCCTAATTAATCCATAAGTCATTACTGCATTTTACAATATCTACTTACGCACTATTTTTTCTTTGTCTATGGTTTTCCGCCAACGTGAAAAAAATTGTTCCTAAAGTGACCCTAACGCCATCTAGTGAGAGCTGTAAAACGATGGGAGAAAACTGCTCATTACACACCTTAAAAGTTAAATTCTGAACCTCATGCGACAGTGGCGCCAACTAGAGCGCACGAAAACGGTAGCCCTCATTCACTTTAAGAACTAATCTTTAAAAACTAAATGATCTAAGTATTACACAACTGGCATGATGCATACCTGGAAAGGGGCATTGAGCCTATTTTTAACGTCGAGCCTATAATTTAGGTAAGCAGTTTTATCAGAAGTATTAGTGTTTTTCAGTCGTAGAATCTCGTAAATACGCCGCGCTTGCTTTTTGTTGATTTTGAACTTGGCACATGCTTGGCTAGCCATTTCTGGTGAATACCTGCAATAAATAAATAAATAAATATTGTTTTAATATTCAATTCAAAAATATACATTGATATCATTTTTATTAAGTAATGTGACCAAAATAAATAGTATCTCACCCTTGAGTAAGTTTGGCGGGTTGGAAAGCTGGCAGTGTTTCACAATTTTTGGCGTCCACATAATCTCTTATTCTTTGGAAATCCTGTGAAGGATCTTCCACTGTTATGTCTACAACTTCTGGTAATATAACAAAGTGGGAGTATATCGCCTGAAAATATAAAAACATATTGTTACATAGTTGGTCCCGGCTAATATCGGTTGATATTAGTCATTAAGCTTAGTCAGAGGCCCTATGGGCGGCTTGATAAAAATCTGACAGCAAGGTTGGTCACTTGGTAAGGCCTTTGCCCAGCAGTGGGATGCTTACAGGCTAACTTAACTAAAAAAAAAAAAAAACTTAACTATTGTTACATAATTTTATATTACATGGATGAGTATAATGATAACAAATAAAGTAAAACCTAAGAAAGTGTGGTACTAACATTTTGTAATGTAGTAAAATGGTATGCAGTATTCATAATATAGAAGACACAGATTGGAAGATACAGTCGCATCCAACTAATGGTTGAGGAGCTGGCACAACACAAAAATGTATAACCTGATGTGCTGCTGCACACTGGAAACTACCAGCAGGACATCGGGTTATACATCTTGTAGAAAACTATTCATATTACAACTGCATAAGATTCCGCAGAGTTTAGCTTGACATACTGTTTCCTGTACATAATATTTCTCCTAATATCATTACTACATGATGCGAAATCCTTGTAAACTTGGAACGTGGAATGTGAGGACGATGTTAGATCCGGGGAAATTAGAGCAAGTTAAGATGGAGATGTCGAGACTTGAAATCGATATATTAGGATTGAGTGAGGTTAGATGGGAGGGAAGTGGAGATTTCTGGAGTGGAGATTATAGAATTATATTTACAGGAGATAAGCAAGGATCAAATGGCACTGCAATAATGTTGAACAAGAAATGGGGTCTAAACGTAGAAAATACAATACACTTAAATGATCGATTAACAGCAGTCAAGATAAAAGCTAAACCCACAGATATTACTTTGATACAAGTTTATATGGCTACGAGCAGTCACCCCGATGAGGAAATAGAAGACATGTACGACCACATTGATTCAATTATAGACACAGTTAAAGATACGGATAATCTAATTATAATGGGTGACTTTAATGCTGTTGTAGGAGAAGGAAAAAAAGGGAAATCAGTAGGGAAGTTCGGTTTGGGAAACAGAAACAAAAGAGGGGAAAGGTTAATTCAATTTTGTGAAGAAAATGATCTCATTGTAACAAATACAATCTTTAAACAACCAAAAAGAAGACTTTATACTTGGAAAATGCCAGGAGATATTGGCCGATACCAAATAGACTACATTATTGTAAAAAATAAATATAGGAAACAGATAAAAATTAGTAAAACACTACCTGGAGCAGACTTGAATTCAGATCACAACCTTCTTGTTAGCCTACTTACTTTTGAAATCAAACAAATAAAAAGGAAAAGTAAACCAAAGAACTTAGATCTCAGTAAGCTTAAGGACATAAAAAGTGATAGTAAAGTGCAATATAGTAATAATTTAGGACATAAGCTAGAGCAATATAAAGATAGTAGTAAGAATAATATGATAAATAATAATATTGAAGATAAATGGAACCACATGAAAAATATTATAGTAAATACTGCTAAAGAGACTTTGAAAAAAGAAAAACTGATTCCAAGAAAAAGCTGGCTCACGTCAGAAATTACAGATCTAATGATAGAGAGAAGAAAATTAAAGAACAAAACAGATGAAGTTAGTGCAATAGAGTACAAAAAACTTACAAATAAAATAACACTGTTATGCAGAAAAGCAAAAGAAAAAGACACAGAAGAAAAATGCAATAGAATAGATTTTATGATGAAGCGAGGTAAAATGGATAAAGCTTATAATTTAATCAGAGACATGAACAAAAAACACCAAAGAAAGAGTACTGCAGTTTTAGACAAAGAAGGAAAAATACTGATGGATTCCAAAAAGATCGTTGAACGATGGAGAGATTACTTGGAAGAACTGTATGCAGGAGAAGGTATGTTAGAAAGCTATATAGAAAAGGAGAAAGATGTAGATAAATTGCAAATTGGTCCACTTATCTTAAAAGAAGAATTTGAAACAGCTTTGAAGGGTATCTAAAACGGCAAGACAGCGGAAGTTGACAATATTTACATCGAAATGATAAAATATGCGGATTGCGGTCCATTAAAGGAAGAACTTTTTAAATTAATTCAGTTAATGTATGAAACCGGCCAAATACCTCTAGATTTTTGTTTAAGCAAGACAGTAACATTACCAAAGAAAGCAAACACACTTAAATGCGACGAACATAGAACGCTAAGTATTATATCACAGGCAAGCAAAATTTTAATTAAAATAATTCAAAACCGTATAAGACCCTTGACAGAATGCTATTTGGGCCCAGATCAGTATGGGTTCCGGAAGGAGAAAGGAACTAGAGAAGCTATTTTAGCTCTGAGATTAATAATAGATAGAAGACTTGATTTTGATATGGACACACATATAGCTTTTATTGATCTGGAAAAGGCGTTTGATAAAGTTAATTGGAGGAAAATGATGGAAATTCTCAGGGAGGCTGGACTGGATTATAGAGACAGAAGGATCATCTTTGAACTGTATAAAAACCAAGAAATGATAGTAGAAGTGGGAGATGAACAGGGAAAGGCAAGGATAAGACAGGGAGTAAGACAAGGTTGTCCTCTCTCGCCACTTATTTTTAACATATTTATAGAGTGTGCAATACGCAAAATGTTGGAATCAGAAAAGGGGGGTGTCAAAATTAACGGGAAAATATTTAAATTTATTCGCTTCGCTGATGATATCGCAGCCATAGCAGAAGATAAGACAGAATTGGAAGAATTGGTTAAAGAAATGGACATCATATTCAAAGAATTTGGACTTAAAATTAATATAAATAAAACTAAAACACTTATTGCATCAAAAAAAGAAAAATATAGCCCTATCACCATTGACAATAGACTAGTAGAACAGGTTAAAAAAATACCTAGGCAGCCTAATTACCGACGACTCCAGGTGTACACCAGACATAAAAGCGAGAATTGCGATGGCAAGGCAAGCTTTTAACTTAAAAAAGAACTTAATAAAGGCCAGAATATCCAGCAATGTTCGCAAAAATCTCGTGAAAGTGTACATTTGGAGTATAGCACTATATGGGTGTGAAACGTGGACCATGACAAAGAAAGATAGGGAGAGACTGGAAGCGTTTGAGATGTGGTGCTGGAGGAGGATGGAGAGAATAAGCTGGACGGAGAAAAAAACTAATGAAGAAGTCTTGAACTTGGTAAAGGAAAAGAGAAAACTAATAGAAACAATTGAGAGTAGAAGAGGGAGAATGCTGGGACACTTGATACGACACGACAGTTTCATCAGAACGATAACAGAGGGAAGAATAGAAGGAAAAAGGAAGAGAGGAAGACCAAGAATAAGCTATATGCATCAAATAAAGCAAAAGTTGAATGTTGCGTCGTATCAAGAAGTCAAGAGAATGGCGGAAGAGCGTAAAGAATGGAAAAAACTCCACCGACAAGAGCTTGGCTCTTAAATTAGATGATGATGAATATCATTACTGTATTAGGGACTCTTTCTACCTGCAACTCCTGCATGTCCAGGATCTAGTTTGACTTGTCATTTTTATTATTATTTTATAGTGTTTTGTCACTATACAAATTTTATAATAAAAATTGCACTTGTAAAAAGCAACTGGTTCAGGCAAGGAATCGAACCCGTTCTTACGCTATCCGAGCGCATGCCTATACCACTCCATCCATATACCAATATAAAATGTGTCGGTGGTCGAGTGATATAGGCATAAAAGGTATAGGATTAAAAGCCCTAACCAGAGAAGGCTGGGTTAGGTAGTCCTAGGAAGAAGTAAAACTACTGTATTACTCATACCCCATTATTCATAACTCAAACAGTCTTATAAACCTATTTTAGTTATTACACTGTTTTTTGTCACTTTCTGTTAAATGATGACAGCGCCAAGAAAGATTGAGACAAAACAGTATAATAGTTAAAACAGGTTTATTAGACTGTTTGCGTTTTTACGAATAAGAGGGAGTAGTATACACAGTGTAGTACTGAGGGTTGAGGAGACATAAAGCTTTAGGGCGCATCTCTTCCCTCCTGTGATCTGGTAGTACAGACCTGCAGCAGGTGGGCGCACACGCCGAGCTTGCGCGCGGGCGGCAGCGTGAGCACCTGCGAGACGCGCGGGCGCAGGTGCCGCGGGTACGCGTAGTAGCGGTACACCGTCGCGTACGCCGCCACCGCGTAGCGAGCGCCGCCCTCCGACGACTGGTACTTTTCGAAACTGCAATTGATGAGTATATTAGTACAAATCGCACTGCTAATTAAGTTTCTGAATAAATCGTTTTTGTAGAGGCCAATTATTAAGAAAATTTTATTTTGCGTTTACGTTTCCCCCTACTTAAGGCGCGCGATCAATCTTATGTTGTTATTTTAACTAGCGAGCACGTCAATAACACAACTGAAGTAAAGATTTGCCATCATAACTTTTGACTACTTAATTAAACTATTCCATTTGATTATTAACTTCAACTCAAGTGTATACAGGGTGACTGGAAATAGTGGCGGAGCTGTTAAAGGGAGATAATCTAGGGTTATTCCGACAGATATCACTATGAGACCTACCGTCCGTAAAAATTGCCAAAAAGCTTGATAGAAAGTTACGGTAAACCTTCGTAATTTTATTGTTATCTTTACAATTTAATAAATTGCTACTTACACAGTGAAAAATGTCCATTGATCATCATCCACGTCTATGAAGGAGGCCGCATCCACATACCAGAGTAAGAATGTTTGCAATCTTTCATGAAAAGTCAGGAAGCCTGGTGTTGATGTCTCACTGTAGTAGACTTCAAATGTGCGCTTACCAACACCTTCATCTAAAACAGGCAAATTGTTACAACAAAACTATAAAAAATTACGATAAACAAAATTGGCAAAGATTCCAAATCTTTGGTAACGTAATTAAAAATCAAATTATCAACAAAGCTGCTAAATAACTTGTATTACATACATAAATACTTACGAGGTGTAACAGTAAATGCATGCAATAGACGGCCATGAGGAGTAAACGATTTGTCCTTCTCTAACAAGGAGACAAAATGATCTAAGTTGGTGACATAGCCTGGAGCCAGAACCTTTTTTAGTGCACCTTCTACATCGTCTGCTTTCATACCATCAGATTTGCTAGGGTCAATCTGGAAATACAAGCACAACTGTATTAGTATGTATTCATTTTGACATGATAAACAAAAATTGTGCAGGAAACTTAAAATATTTGTACCTTGTCTGTGTATTCAATTCCCAGGTATGTCTGCAAACTAGCAGCACTATAGTAGAGGCGGATGTGTAAGTCTGTGTAGCCAAATATGTTTTCATTCTCACCAAACACCTGGTGGCACATCTCTGGTCCGAAACTAACCTCATCATTTTCTAAATCTTCTGGATACCTCACTGAAATTATAAAATGAGGGTAGTAAGCAGATTTTTTAAATATATTACAGACTACTCCATTAGGTTACGATATGAAGAATCAAATTAATTATAACTCTTGGAAAATAAAATGGACAAGAATGGTATATTTAGATTACCAAAGTTAGAATAATGTTCATATACATTAATGTTCATTTAATTTGTAGGCTAAAAAAAACAATAGTTGGATCAAACCACTGATTCTACAGTTGAATGAACTTGAATGCTTAATCTAACCTTTAACCACATTATGATTTCAAGAAAAAGAGGTATGTATTTGGTTCTTTATGGATCTCAATGAATGTGCCACAATTTTGTAGCTTATTAAATAAAAATACGAGTCTGTAAAACTTTGAATCAAAACAATTTCCTAAGCATTGTCCATACTTTCTTGGCCTATTGGAAGTTCTTAATTAAACCTTTAAAACTTACCTAATTTAAATTCCAATACATCGTTGCCGTCTACAACCAAATGGCACAACTGATCAGTCATTTTAAATAGATTCTATTGACCACCACTGCTCACAAGCCGGAGTTTCATACCACTAAAACAATCAATTCCCGCGCAAAATCTAGAGAACGGCTCAAGCTCAAGTAATTACACTCCAAGCGAATTGTATGTTTTTAGTCTTATTGTACAATCCGCGTGCAAGAACGTACGACGAAGAACTGGGAAAATGCTTTTAACGAAACAATTCTGCTAAAAATCACACTGTAAATGTAAGAAACCACTTTTGGAAAAAATTTACTCCGACCCCAAATTGAACAATTTTTTGACTTAACTTGACAGTTTATGACAGTTCAGTTTTTTTTGTGTCACTATTTTAACGTTTGTGGATATACACACCAACGCAACGTCACCAACCAACAAAAAAACAAAGAATCGGTAGTAAACCGGTTTTTCACAGCAAGCAGCACAACACTTCCGAACTTTCTTTACATTTATGACGTTTAATCAAAGACAAAATAGATAATATTTTTTGTAATGGCAACATTAGTACATTTGTGTGACGTCATTATGGCCTGGTTGGGTTAGGTTTGCTTGGAAATTTTTGTTAAAAATCTTGTATTTTAATGTAATATATGTTGTGCTACTTAATTTAGATTAGTAATATAAATACCTCATAGAGTAGCAGTAATCCTGGTGCCAAGAAGTGTTTGTTTCGGCGACATTCTCTGGCGAAAATGAATCGCCATGAAGGTGGGTAATGATAATCAAAATTTGTTCGATGCTTTTGTCACTGTGAAATTGTTAGCGAAAACAGTTTATCATTGTTATTGTAGTGTTATTTTATCTTAATTTTGGCAAACCAATTATAGAATATCATTTTAGCCCACCCTTGTTAGTTGTTTTTGTACAATGTATTGACATCTTTTCAGGAGTCAGCTGTGATTCTTGTTTGAAAAATAACTTCAGAGGACGACGATACAAATGTCTGATTTGCATCGACTACGACTTGTGCGCTGCGTGTTATGAATCTGGCGCTACCACAAACCAACATACAACAGAACATCCTATGCAATGCATTCTTTCAAGAAGTGATTTTGGTAAGACTCTTTTGTAGCCTCCAAGCGATTTGCCCTAGTTAGATCTAAACTGGATCTCCTTGCTATAATTATGGTGATTTAGTGCCAAAGATGGTGAAAAATTAGAAAGTGACATAAAACATACTTTTTGGATATATTCTGTGTATTATTTTTGGTTCCAATAAGAATCTAAGTGGTTCTTGTAATTTGTTAGATATAGCTTCTCAGCTGTGCATTGTTGATTAATTAATTATTTGTAATAAAAGTAAGCTCTGATTTAAAATTGTATAGGTTAAAAATTGAATTCTTAAAATGATACAATAAACCATATTGTTAATTTTGTTTACAGATTTGTATTATGGAGGTGAAGCATTGGCCCTTGAGCAGCCTCAAGCATATACTTGCCCCTACTGCAACCGCATGGGTTTCACGGATACTGCTCTTATGGAACATGTCACAGCAGAGCATGCTGACACCACATTAGCTGTGAGTGACTTTTGTACTGGTCTGGTAATAGTAGACGCTTTCTTGTTATTTGTTTGGCTATTCAACCATACACAAACATATGGTTTTGTAATGGTTTAGAATGTTTTGAAACACTCATAGTGTCATATTTATATTCTTAAATATGAAATATGAAACCAAAAATTGCGCACGGGCGGGATTCGAACCAGCATCTTTCTGGCTTACCGGGCCAACTGCTCTTCCAATTAAGCTACCGTGCTGTCGGTGCGTCGCGCGAAATTCTTGGTCTCTTAGTATACGTCATCATGTGACGTTAGCGCCATCTACCCGTCTGTCTATGCAACAGAAAGATGCTGGTTCGAATCCCGCCCGTGCGCAATTTTTGATTTCTTATTTCATCTTTAAGAATATGGTTTTGTAGTAAAAGAATATGATAATACAGTGCATCTCTTATAAACTTTGCGGTTAAAATAGAATTTTTTGGATATAAACTACAATGTTTCAACGTATTTTTAATTTAAATGAGTATGTGAGCCATCAAGAGTAGTAAACTTGCACATATTTCTGTCCAACAACTGTTCTTATTGAACTTTTTATCTGCTATGTCCATCATGTAATTGTATTTCTTAATTTTGCTGAATTATTATTGTAATTAAACCATGTTCTAGGTGGTGTGCCCAGTGTGTGCCTCAATGCCTGGAGGGGAACCAAATTTTGTTACTGATGACTTTGCCGGCCATCTCACACTCGAGCACAGGACTGGACCTAGAGATCTCATCTCATTTCTCATATCCTTTTCATACAGATATACATAACAAAAAAAAACAGTCTGAATTCTTAGTTATAAATTGGTTTTATCTAACAGACAGTGGCATCCTTGATCCTTGAGCTGTGGATCTTTCTTATCTTGTGATTTGACTGGATACATAGGGCCTGTTTCATAATGACCAAGCGCTAGCCAACAAATTATTCAAATAAAAATAGATAGCAATAACTGGAACTTATTTGCACATTGTGCAACAGGTCCTAAGTTTGTGTTTTATGTTTCTACTAGCTTTTTCTGAGATTAACCAGAACTTCCTTCTGGCGCGATATTTATGTGCGTAGTCTTGTCCACGATGGGGCTAAAAGCTATGTTGATTTCATGATATACTCCTTAACGGCCTTGCACGATGAACCCAGCGGCATCAGACACGGGGGAGTGCGCCGGGTGCCGCAGTCCGGCCGCGGCGTTAGTCGCACACGAAGGACCAACATGCAGTTCAGGTAAGTTGTTCGACTTTCCATTTATTGCATGTAAATTGAGGATGTATCGTCTGACTCATTTTAAATTCCGTTTATTAACTTATGAGTTGGCACATAAAAATATCATGTATGTTTGATCATTGAAATTACCTGTAACCATGCAATAAATAAAATTTATTGATTGATTAACTCAATACATACTCACTTGTCGCGTATGTATCGAGTATGTATTGAGTTCATTTGATACATACACCTTATTATGTCTCGCGTCCTATTGACGGCTTTTCTGCCTACTATAAATAAAAATAAAATAAAAATTCTTTAATTCAGATTTAACATCCATAAATTGTTAGTAATGCACAAGTGACTTATAGCCTATGTTAGTGTGTTTTTAATTAAATAATTCAATACATTATAATCCAATTCAATTCAACCTGATTCAATCAAAGTCAATTTAATTTAATCTATTATATTATAATCATAGTCAGACAAAGTAGTTATTGAAATTGGTGCCTACTCCTTTAGGACACAATCTGACTGGATAAAATATCAGTCATCTCATAATTTACATGACAACGGTAATTTTCCCCGGTCATATTAAGTTTAAAACAGGAAACTAGAGTACTTTAGACAAGATCTAAAAATAGATAAATTTATTTTTAAATAAGGTTTAAATCAATTGCTTTAAAGACATGACACAGTCATCAAAATTTATCTGTTTTTTGCAATATTTTTTTTTATATTTATCACATTCATAAACATATTTTTGATAAACAACACTTTGATTCCATGCGGTCCCAGTACCTATAATTTTTTTTTAAATATAAATTCCCTACATGCATACATAAACACATAGGCAGTTCATTATTTATTTTGTTTTTATTGCATGCAGAATTGCAGATACCTGCATGTACCCATTAAATACAGCTCAATGTTAATTATTTTGGCAACAGCTTTTTATATGCCCCAGCCTTGTGATCTTATTTTTCTGCCAAATCACTAGACAAAAACAGTTACACACTAGATTCTGACACATGCTATAAATTCTGGAGCCCAGCATCGTGAACTATTTACACCTATAAATAATACAAAGGAAATATGGCGGCGCGGATACACCCGCCCGCTAACGCACGCCTCCCCCCGCGCCCCGCCGCCCCTGCAGGCGAAGTCTCAATGAAGCGGTTTACCTAGTCTCTCATTTTACTTCGTTTTATAGGATATGTATTTCTTATAAATCATTAATTTTATCATTTTTAAAACAACACAATTTATAACTATTAATATCAATATTACCTTGAT
>CAUZXH010000483.1:0-10362 GCA_963584085.1 Pyrausta aurata | reverse complement strand
ACACGTTACGGTTGTAGCCATAGTTAATTAGAATGGTGCAACGAAGCCTTATTTACCTAAAAATATGAGATGTACAGTTACATAGTTCAAAAGTAATAGACAAAATTGACGAGAACACTTATTGACTTCGTCAATATCTGACCCCCTTATCCATAATAACGCAAACAGTCTAATAAACCTGTTATAACTATTACACTGTTTTGTCTCATTCTTTCTTGGCGCTGTCATCATTTGACAGAAAGTGATCAAACAGTGTAATAGCTAGGTTTGAGTTTTTACGAACAAGGGGGTGACTTTATAGGAAAAAGCAATAATTGTCATTTATGTTACTATGTTCCATTTATTATCACGTTATGTTATACTATACCTTTTTGAAATATTTAGGTTACAAGACTAGTTTCCCCTGAACTTATTCATACATGGCGCATCCGTTTGTAAGTTTGTTACAGAAAAGTATTGGTTCAAAGTTCACCCACTAGCTTGCTCTTTGCATTCAATCTGGATAACTTCTGAAGATTCATAATATAAAATATTAAGCTAATGGTAATCTGTTCTTTTTCTTTTGACTAATGTACACATATTTTAAAGCTTTAATTGTCGCTACGTTCTATCTATTTGCAATCCTTAAATTATATGTAGGAGAAGTCTTCTGCATAAGCTTATAAAGATCAGTGTTTATTTTAGCACTATAAAGCACTGATAATTGAGTAAAAAACTTTAATAATTAAATATTTTTTCTTGTGTATATGATATGATGACATCAATAAAACGAGTAAGTCATCGCGTCAATCATCAGACGCTGTTACTTATCCGTATGATAAACTCCATTATCTCATGTGTTAATAGCACATGACATGGTAAAATAAAGGTTACAACTCCCCCGAAGCAAAATAATAAAATGTCTCAAGGTTAAGATAACTCAAGTTTACACATTGTCACACGACCTGTAATCTTGCAAGTCCATTCAGACATGGGTTAATAATCTCAAATGGCGAGCGAAAACCATAAACAATAAATAATCAAGCGGTATAGAGACGGGTCGGTCTATAAATATTTTATTTGTCGTGTGATGCGAGTAAAGGTCAAACGCTATCACTGTATTCTTTTGAGTCGCTCTGCCATGGTGACGACCGCGAGACTGTCTAAGTAGTGATTACCAATTTGCTGTAAAAAATATTAATGTAAATATGGCCTCTTGGAGGTTGCCAAATTCAGCAATCAGTAAACAGCATCATATTTATGTGAGAATACTTAATATTTATCGAAATTCGAAAGAAATCTAACAACAACCTTTTTGGGCTCTTGAGCATAGAGAGAGCTTGATGGAGTACTCATAAGAATTGTATTTTTATTTTCATAGTGTTTTGTCACTATACAAACTCACCCATAACTTAATATTATAAATCGGTCGCTGTGGAAAACCGTGGGGGTGGCCTATGTTCAGCAGTGGACGTCTTTTGGCTGATAATGATGATGATGATGATGATGAAACTTACGCGTTAAAGAAAGCACTTGCGAAATTCAACAGGCTTGCCTAGGTGTCGGTGGCAGCCATGCGCGCGGATAGCGTAAGATAGGTTCGATTCCTTGTCTGACACAGTTGCCTTTTAAAAGTGCAATTATGCCACATAGGAAGCTTACGCAACGACCATTGCACCACGGTAATAGATTTTGTATACATATCGACAGTTTAAGCTTTCGAAAAGATTGTTGGCCTAAAGACCGACCGATTTGGCGCAGTGGTTAAGAAATTGGCTACTGCGCCAGAGGTCGCGGGTTCGATCCCCGCACATTACAAACATTTGTGTGCATGAACATGTCTGTTTGTAGTGGTCTGGGTGTTTTCTTTGTATAATATGTATGTATTTAAAAAAAAAAGTATTTAAGTATGTTTATATCCGTTGTCTGGTTACCATAGTACAAGCTTTGCTTAGTTTGGGACCAGATGGCGCTGTGTGAAATGTACAAGGATATTTATTTATTTATTTTAAAGGTAGGCTTCTGAGCAATGCGGCCAGGGTAAGCGGCTTTGACACATGCAGACGCACGGCTATGAGGAATTATGAGCGGAAGAGTACGCGTGCATAGCATAGTTCTATTATAGCCGCACAGCTCCGAGGCTCGGGATGCGTCAAGCAACTTACGAAGCCGTTTTGTTCAAAGTCTACCTAACACAACACACAGATTGCACAGTTTTGTTTATTATCTTCTGTAACTAAAAAGTAATAGGTACTCGTAAATAAAGTGATAGGTAAATAATACAAATAAGTATTTTTTCATAAAAGGGTTTTTACATTGATTGTAAAAACATAAATGCAATTCTAACTTGTGAATGGCTTATGTTATTATGTTCCATAATCTAAAGTCGTTTTAATTGTTATTATCTGGTTAAGTTGTTTTGTCGTGCGACTTCTAATTAAATAAATAGCGGGGTTCACCATTTCAACATGGTCTCGTGTATAACTAAAACATACAATACACCCTAATTAACGATGATTACGAAGTTAGGCAATAGATATGCAAGTTCAAGGGTCAAGTTTAAACCACATTTTATGGCGTGAGTAGTTTCGTCTCTACATTTATTACTAAATGATTATTATAAAATATTTTCGAGTCATTAAATTGAGATATAGTACTATAATATGACGAATTTGTATGAAATAAATGCAACAAAACTAAAACACCCGAATGAGCTAATCTATGTTGATGATACCTTGTGGATTACTAATCTGACGATAGCTAACCACCAGCAATACTTTTCTTTTGTCTCTAGATCTGCTAATAGATGTTGTTTACCACTCGCTCAAAAAATATCTTTTTGACTAAGATTCTGGCTCATAATTAGATGACGATAAGCGTCAACTACTAATACAAATAAGAAAATATTTGAATCCAAGCTGTTTTCTTGCATCTATTTTATAGTTGGTGTAGCTGTTAGTTAGCTTGTCACTACCCAAGAGGTCCCGGGTTCGAATCCCGGGTCGGGCCGAAATGTGTTTCAGAGTCTAAGAGAGATCCTGAAACCTAGCTCGGAGTCAGGAAGTTGATGGTGATGACACCCCCGTGTTGTAGAACGCACGTTAAGCCGTTGGTCCTGCGCCTGATCTCTCATCGATCTCTGAAGGGGCCGCCAATACCAAAAATCGGTAGGAGAGTATAACTATAGTTGTAAGTTTTAAGAAATTAGTGGCGTTATTGCCGTAGAATCCACTCGTTTAAAAACGATGACGTCACTATTTTCTTACGTTGATAAACAATGGCGCAATTCTACTACCGCAGACCACATTTAGCATCTTTTCGCATCTTTGGTATTTCTACCAGATAGAATGAAGATGCGTAGAAAGTTTCTATTCTCTGTCAACACAAAGACTCATCGACAATAATTTACCCAAAGTTAGGTAGCCCCGGATTTACGCAAGTGGCCTACATAGCAAGCCAAACAGTAAAACAAGTGTCACCTGGCGGTTCTCATCCTCAGCGCGGCGCAGTTCTCCTTACACTTGTAAGCTAGCACCTGCTTGATCCTGCTGACCTCCACATCTGGGAAGTGGCGGCTGACGTATGATATGAGCGCGTGGACTCTGCGACGGTCAAGCGGAGGTTTGGTCGGACGCGACTCCTGCCCGGCCCGCGACCAGCGCTGCCCCGTCACGGAGCACGTTGCCAGCTCGATGGGCGAGAAGAGTGCAGCTGCCAGACCCCTTGTCACTTTCCTGTAGTCCCCCCACTTGACACCTCGGAGCAACTCTTCGCGTATCTCCACCCCTTCGCCCAACTTTATCTGTGGATTTGATGATAGGAATGTTATCTTTTGATTTTAATAGCTACTGTGTGTTTTTATTGGAATGAATTACTTTTTTACATTGGGAAGTACAAAAGGCTAATAGGACGCAGTGTAAATGAATAGTCTAAGCAAAATGGATAATTATGTACCGAATACCGATACATGTATTATATTTAATTAAACATATACAGAGGGCAAAGGCCCCTTTATCAAAAACGAGGGCTTATAATGGTAGACGTAAAACAGGCAAATTGAGTTCCCCATTATACATGAAGTATGTATTCGAATGATAAACCGTATAATGTCGGCGATAAGGACAAGGCGAAGACATGTTAGGGCTAAGATATTGTATGATTTGTTTAGTTGATTTGATACACTGTACCTATAAGCTCTTAGCAACCATGATAAACGTCGGTGTGGCCTGCAATAATATCTGATTATGTAGCCTGATATAACTTATGAGTATATACGATTATAATGCTATTTAAAAACAATTCGTAAATTAAATATAAAACAAATGAGTCACAAAAAAAAATTGATGTCAGCACAATAATTTTAAAAGAGATTTATTTATTTAAAAACTTTAATGCACAAGTAACAGTGTACAAAAGGTGGACTTAATGTTAAAAGCATTCTCTCCCAGTCATACCTTTAGGTCATGCAGAAAGATTTATTCCCCTAAGCAAGTTAAGTGATAGGATAGTACTTATAATAATAATAGATAAAAAACATTTGAAAATATATTCCAACGTCTTCATACGAGTAAAGTAGTAAAATTGATTTTGTATAAAGTAAATCTTAGAAAGACTGACTGGTGAAAGCGTTTCTATACGACTGTCTTACAAGCAAGCATCATTCATCAAGCAGTGAGGCTATATGTATTTCTGTATCAAGATATATACATATTCAAAACCATAATATCATGCCAAAAACGCCGCAGTCTTTGTCTTCGTTATCATTATTATTTCCATGGCAGTTGTTATCATACGATACTATCATTAATCAAACCGTAAAAATGTTGCTAACGTGACGAACTTAGAAACTTGCGCGCATAAGATTTACTTTATTAAACGCAATTATGATTTTACAAACTACATAGCATAAAAATGTGTATTGTTTGAGTGATCAATTAATTGACAGTGGTGGTTGTCTGAGACTAAGGACTTTCACCAAGCAATTAAAAGAATTCGGTCGGTGTTAAAATACTTATTTTATTTTATTTTATTTTACATTTTTCGGAAGACTTACAGCTAGAAATAGATTGAATTAAATCATAATTAAAACGAAGGCCATTTATATGTCTCCACTGATAGACTTAAAGTATGACAGTAAAGTGATCTTAAATAAACAAATTAAAAATTATAAAATATTGCTTACTAGTTACTATACAATAAAGCATGGGTAAGTACACTAATCGAAAAATTCGTTATACATGCGTTTCTTAACCTGACTTACACTACTATTATAAAGTCGTAGAGTTTCTTGCTTGTTTGAAGGCGCTAATCTCAGAAACAACTGGTCCGATTTGAAAAATATTTTTGCGTTATATAGCTTATTTATCAGGGAAGGTTATATGATATGAAACATCACGTTACCTACGAGGACAGAGTAAAATGAAAACGCGCGGGCAGCTAGTGTAAAAAAAAATGTGGTCTACGAATGTTTAGAAATCTCAAATCTCCCGCGAGTAGTAGCTGGGTCAATGTCGCGATAACTGACGCATGCGATTTGGACTATTGTCCTATACAGGGCGGTATTTCGGTTGTGTACCTATGGTATATGGAACTTTTTTTCACAACTTCTATGTAATTAGAGAAGTAGAGAACCTCAACCGATCCAAGGTTAGAGGACCTGGGTTAGGGCTTAACTATCTAGGAACTCTCAACGAAAGTAATTACAAACCCCCTTATTCATAATAACTCAAACGGTCTTTTAAACCTATTTTAGCTATTAAACTGTTTTGTCACTTTCTGTCAAATGATGACAGCGCCAAAAAAGTATGAGACAAAGCAGTGAATTAGCTAAAATAGGTTTAAAAGACCGTTTGAATTAATATATATCAGAATCTCTCACGTAATGCGAGACATTGGACAAAACAAAACCGTACCAAACCAACATATTATATCTTAGAAGAGCTGCTTGCTATTATTACTATTAATCTTCGAAAATCACGGAACTCCTTTTGGAAACCAAATCTAACATACTTAATCGGCTGATACAAAGTTACTATAGGTAGACCGCGAAATTGAGACCTCGCCTGCGGGGCACAGGGGTGCGGGGGGAGACGAAAGCGCGGTTGGTGAGCGGCGCGAGGGGTTGATTCCACGCCGCCCGCATCTCTCGCGCGACCCACTATCGCCTCCCCCTGCGCCCCTGTGTGCCCCGCAGGCGAAGTCTCAATGAAGCGGTTTACCTATGGAAAGAATGTGGAAAGTTAAACAAACGAATGTGGAAATCTAAACTACGTACCAGCCTCGGCGCAGCAGCCCCTCGTTCGTTCTCCCGCTTGAGCACGAAGGGCAACGCGCGCCGGTGTTGTTCCAGCCACACTGCGTCAGGCACGGGGCGGTTGCGGCGGCCGTCCCATCGCCCTACTATGACGTATACATAACGGAAACGGGTTAGTTTTAAAACAAAAAATATTAAGCTGAAAAAAAAGATAAGCTCAATACATGGTGACTTTTGTAACAGTATATTTTTTTAAAGACCAAGATTTTTAATACGTTCATATTCATTGAGAACTACTTTTGGAACCAATTTTGAAATAGAGAAATCATACAAGTTCAAATAGCGCGCGACCAAAATGTATGGAACAGATGTTTTTTCTCGATTTGACTATTGGTCCATAAGCCATATGGTAAAATTGTTTCATTTATGAATGGTGTCTTTATAAAAAAAAAACTATTAGAAAAGTCACCTGTAGACAGTGGATAAGTGTTATTAGCTTGTGTACGAGTATGTCAGGTATACCACTGCGACAAGCAAGTTGTAACAATAAATAATAAAATTTCATTGTCCATCGCATACAGCGCTATTTGTCGTCCAATAAAAAAATATTGTGCTTCCAACCTTTGAACTGAATACCTCCCTGCCCCTTCTCTGGTCTCTACGCAAAAATGCCATAAAATTAAATAAACAAAAAGACATCTCGATAACGCCAACACCATTATCACTGTTATCGTTGTTGTTTATTACTCTTTATGTTGATTGTTTTAATTTTGACGTAAGACCGGCAACTTATCATGCTGTCTGTGACTAGTTTTCAGTTAGTTAGGTCAAAAAATTACCATCCATAACGTTTAGCTCAAAAAATATAACATATTTTTTTTTTAATTTTTAACTAATAATAACAATTAAAAACATAAAAGGAAATCTTAAAGCAGGAAAGTTTTGGAAAGTTTTCAATCGCTAAGTACATACATCAAAAAGTAATGTAACAGATACAGTATTTTTAGTAAGGTTCACCTTATGACATTCTGATTTGTTTTCATTACGATACATTGACCTTATTGGAATTCGGAATCATAGTTTGCATGTAAAGTCTGATGAAAGTTAAACGATATTGTTAGAGTTTTATAAAGAAAAAGTTGCTATAGAAGCGTAGAAAATGTGACTTGATAAAGATAGAGATAAGATAGCCGTAAGCTATATGTATGTCGCCCCCCAGTGCTGCAGGTGGTGTTTAACTTGACTTTACTTTCCCCCATAAAAAAGACAGTACCAGGTCTAAAGACTAAAGTGACCCGAACAATAAGAAAAGAATACTCCATTATGAATGTCGTCACAGTGAGAATATTTTCAATTAGTCGATTAATACTTCAGTAAGGTATCAAGCCTGGTACTAAGCTTGTGGAATATGGGAGGTTTAAGTATAACATGTACTGCTACAGTATAACATGTACCTACAAGCTGCTGAACAGAAAATCAAAGTTTCTCGTAATACTTTATTTTATTTAGTAAAAAAATTACACTGATTTATGTACATACATTGAAATTCTACCATTGAAATTATTTTCTGGAATAAAAATAAAAATATTTAAAAAAGTTGATATACACGGACACAACTTGGTTTCTAAATAAGATGGTTGGTGAAATCAGAAGGATCTGTCATTTGCTACCTATGCAGTAAAAGTAACTAAAAAAAAATAAGGGTAAGTAGTAAATATTTTACAGACTTAACATATTATTAAGTTCAGTAACAGAAACGCAACAACTAGGATGGATGGACATGTAGTAACAGCTAAAGTCTTATGGAACTTAAACGAGTAATAGACAAAACGACTGTTAATATTATGTACAACTTTAAAACTGAACAAGTAATTATAATAATATGCTGAAATAAATCCATAAGCATTAATGTATTATTATAATTATTAAATGATAAAATGTGACGTCACATTTTTTCATGATTTCATAAACATTTCTATCATAATGATAAAACTTCTAATTTTATAATTTTCTTAATTTAAATTCAGAAAGTGTCAAGATAGTTTGTCTATACAGTTTTATTACATTTGTTTTTAAATATTACGATACTGAAAGCTGCATCTTAACTTATCAATGGGACTAAATTAGTTTCAGGAAAGTCAAAAGTGCTTTTTTAAAAATTACAATTACTAATACGTATAAGCGATTATTTTAAGAGTAATAATTATTGCAATCAACTTCCAACCATAATTTTAAGACTAACACAGATCAAAATAAATGCGTAGATTTAGAGATCACGGATACACACTTGAGATCACACTATTCAGACAGTTTTACAATTAATTTTCCAATGATAAACTAATATTGTAATTCACAACCCTAATCATACTTTCAATAGCGTGTTTTATCCGTTTGCTTCAAAATGACTAGATGTGCTTTCTCCTTATGGCAATCATTTTTGTAAATCATTCAAAATACGAATCAATGTAATAAAATCGATCCACATCGAAAAAAACGTATAAACTATAAAGCATAGATTAAATATTTTATAAATTACGAAAGAGTTCGGCTGCATTAAGTCTTGGATAAATAAAACACTTAATTAACAGCGCCACTGGGTCCCACGTGGGTAATATGGCAAGTTTAACTTTCGCCTCATAACTCGCTGGTGAAATCACGTTTTAAACAACTAATATTATGTATCGTTAGTTCATTAATGTTAAATATACGATTTTGAAGACATTTAATATTCAATCATCATACAGTTTTTGTACAAACTATTTACCGGGAGCCGTCCAATCACTCAACAATATAACACTGTGTAAAGATAAAACTATTGTGTATAAAAATATCACTATTGTTGTTTTAATCGTGGATCCGTGCACCTTTGAGGGCGCACGAGTCTGCGAATTCGACAAATAAAACGGTCAAGTTCGACGCTCCCCGCCGCTCTGCGGTACAAAAAAATTACGCTCTACTATGAAAATACAGTTTGTTTACGCGAAGCGCGGCGGACAGCGGCCAACTTCTGTGGATAACGTGTGTGTATATGTATGTATGTATGTCGTCTGTATAATACTATGTATGTAACCAGTAAATAACCTATGTTATGTAAAATCAGCACCGGTCGCAACAAATGCTTAACAACAATCAGTCTATTGTCAAAAAGGAAGGTAGCTTGTCTTCCCTTTAACGAGGTTCGGATTAGTCATACGACGAAAACCCTTATTGCAGGGCATGACTCAGCAAAGTGATTCTCATTATTGTGACTAAAACATGTATTTTACGTACCATGTTATTGTCTTATATTGTTTCCCTTTGGACCAAGGTGGTATAAGAATCCTTTGTTCTTGTCATTAGGAACATGTGAAATCTGTTAATGTGGTATGTATTATATTATATGCTAATGTTAATAATATTCAGTATTAAAAGCTTTGCATTGTCTCCGAGTGTGAAGTGTCACAAGACAGATAACTGTTATATGTAATCTAATAGGACTGCTCTATTTACAATATAGTAACTATTGGTTTGTATTAAACTAGACTAGGGCAAACGGGACCTCGTTAAAGTTAAGCGACATATAAATATCTGGCACTCGGTATATTTATCGAAAGGCACGCAATAAGCGGAGAGGTGTGACGGCAGATAGGCCCCCGGCGACACTCCGATCACAGACTAGATAATATTATTTATTGACAGTCTTCGTTACAACGTCATAAGCCACATCTTCGACGGCACCGGCGGGAGACGCAGCGGCGTCGTCGGCGTAGTTCGTACGCTTCCACAAACGTGTATTCCACGTTTTATAAAAATTCTAACGACGTCATGTGTGGGTTTACACATCGCGGTCTAGCGAAACGGTTTTCCATAAATGTGATTTCTAGTGGCTTATGTATTTACATTTTTCATTACCTATTTCATGTTACTCAGGAAGCCAAAGCATGGCAGCAGCTTTTGTTACGTAAATTTTAAGCGAAAAATATTGCAAGATGCTCATCATGTCCCACATAAAAATTTAGCACAGAAGTCAAGTGTATCTGAATACGGGCCTGCCGTTCGTGAAGTCCGAAACATACATCAATACATGAGGCAGTTTCAAGCTCAATTACCATATCGGGTGTATCAGTTAACTCAACTCATCTTTTTCATAT
>CAUZXH010000482.1:0-13429 GCA_963584085.1 Pyrausta aurata | reverse complement strand
GGAGCGAGAGTGAGAGCTAGAAATAGAAATATATTTATTTGCATTTAAAGTCGTTACATTTTTTGATCCTATAAAATTAGGTTTTGGTTCTCATCTTCAGCAGACAAGTGTTGCATGGAAATATGTTTATGTCATAGCTAATTCAATTTTCTACGTCAACGTTAAGATTCAATTTTTATTTCATACAAGGATAGAGATAGAGAGAGCGTATTTTGCCGTCAACGACCAACAACGCCCCGTGCATGATACGCGCCGGTGTTGGTCGATGACGGAACGGTTTAGTGGGAACAGTGTCATAGTTTCCAATACAAAAAATATTTTTTTGCTTGACGCGTCTCTAAGTCATGGTATGCTTCGTACGGTGTAGTAGGTTTTAAGGGTACCCTATAAGGTTATTTGTGTGATCTTAACACGTTCCGGGACACTATTCCAGACACAATAGATGTTAAATTGTTTTCACGTCTGTAGGCGTTTACTGTCCCGGAACGTGTCAAGTACTGACACAGTTAATCGACGCTGATGAAAGTGGCTATAAAAAACATGCAACAAAATTTTTAACTTTACTACAAATCAACATTCCAAATGTCCGCCATAGCTCGCGCTAGAACAGCTTTCACGCAAGGGGCGGGCTTGCTGGCCGCTAGTGTAGTTGTGTCGTCTGCTTTACCGATCGTGTTGTGCACCGCTCACATGATTGGCTGATTTGTTTGTACACGTTTTGTTTTTGTTCACAAGTGGAAATTTTCAAATAAAATGTTTTAAACTGTTAGTCGCCTTCATGGGTCTATTTTTTTTAAATAACATTTATTGTATTTGTTATAGGTATTATTGTATTTGTGTCAATTATATCAAAAGATCGGGGTCATTGAGTCTAATTTCGTACTTTAAAATACAATTGCGTTTGTACATGTAAATTAAACAGAAATATGTTATTTGGTATAAAAATAATAATTTATATCTGATAAGATCATACACGCAAAAAGCTCTGCTCTGTAAGTGTCAAACTTACATCAACATACATTTAAATGATGAGAAAAACAAATATTGCCCAAAATGGACATCCTAAGGCTCCATTTCCATATATTTTGCTTTGTCATAACCAAGGCATCTTCCCTTGCAGTTAAGCTCATCTCTGGTGGAATAGCAGCCTTTTTAAACGTTTATAGGTAAACCGCTTCATTGTGACTTCGCATGCGGAGCGGCGGGATGCGGGGTAGGCGATAGCGGGTTGCGCGAGAGCGGCGCGGAATCACCCGCCCGCGCCGCTCACTAACCCCGCTTTCGTCTCCCCCCGCACCCCTGTGCCCCGCAGGCGAGGTCTCAATTTCGCGGTCTACCTATAGGTAGACGATCGCTTGGGTGCTCCTTGTGTTGATTTGCGCATTAATAATCATTCCCCTTCATTCTGCAGCACTTTCGGCAATGCTGTCCCGAGTGTTCGAGTCTTCAAAGAACTTGGATGACGTGGCGTTACACCACCTGATTGATGCACTCTGCAAGCTGTCAAATGAGGCTATGGAGCTCGCTTATTCTAATAGGGTAAGAACTTACATGCTTTGAGTTAGTATGAAGCAATGAAGAAGCTATGTGCCTCCTTAGTCGCCATATGAAATATAGCCTAAGGCCTGAACATTGCGTTAGCTTAGAGTCTTAGTTTATTATTTAGCATTACAATATGTTCACATTTTCAGTGTTGGGTGAGTTGACATCTTGCTCATCCTTTTGACAGTTTGCTGTTTATTAAAACCCTTTGACCACAGTAGAACTAGTCAAAATATTAATTGGATTTGGATCCTAAGTCAATGGGATAAAGTTCAAAATATGACGGCAATATATTGTACTCTACCGGTCAACGGGATAAGTAAGAGTCTATATTTCATAATAACTGATCGAAAAAAATACTACGAATATGTCTATGGAGTGTGTGGAATAATACTGTCTCTTAAAATCTGTCATTTACTTAATTTATCAATTGTGCAGGAGCCATCACTGTTCGCGGTTGCGAAACTACTAGAAACAGGTCTAGCCAACATGCACAGGATAGAAGTTATGTGGAGGCCTATCACGAATCATCTATTAGAAGTAAGTACATCTGGAATAAACATATCAGTCTCCTCTTCTCTTTTTTTTTCGTCTGATCAATTTTTTTCCCACAGAATATGACATTCTAGTTGACAGACACTTATGTATGACGGGCATATAGTGCGTAGAACTGATGGCCGATGGGGCAGAAAAGTTCTAGGTTGGAGACTCTTCGACCAAAAGCGCCGCGTAGGACGTCCACCGACAAGATGGACAGACGACCTTGTAAATATCGCAGGAACGCTCTGGATGCAGACCGCTCACAACCGGTCGTTGTGGAAAGCCATGGGGAGGCCTATGTTCAGCAGTGGACGTCCTTTGGCTGATAATGATGATGATGATGAATGTATGACGGATTGTCCACTGATCGGTCACATCATCAAAAAACTGTTTCTATTTACAAAATTAATTACTAACATAGTCATTAAGTCATTTCATTATTCTAACACTCTGGATCGCAGTTGTCCGAAATAAATACTTTTTATTTTATTATTTTTATTTTTTATTACATGTTTTTTGGTTTGCAGGTGTGCCAACATCCCCACATAAGGATGAGGGAGTGGGGAGTGGAAGCTATCACTTATTTAGTGCAAGCGGCTTTCCAGTATCATCACAATAACCCTCATTTAGTTACTGAGGTAAGTGAATGTTCAAATATTAATATTATTTTTTGTTTTTATTTTTCTCCATTTTTTTTTATCCAAAAAGTATTATTATTATTCATTTATTTTCAGGCTACACATGGCCCATAGTACAAATACCTTATAGACTAGCATACATATGACAATTAAAAATAAAATATATACCTTAGAGACTAACATACATACAATAGCAATATATTTCTTTATTAATACGCACTATTTTGTCAGCGTAGTGTTGTTGTATCAATGACTGATAGGAATCAATCTAAATCTTTATGAAGTGTACTTTTATGATAGTATGATATTTGACGTATGAACAAGGATACCGACCTTACTATTATTATTTTTTTTATTTAAAGACTTTATTGCACAAATTTAGTGTACAAAGGTGGACTTAATGCTAAAAGCATTCTCTGCCAGTCAAACCATATATACTATTAGTTTCCACATCAGTTTGTTTATCTATTTAAAATTCATTACGTGAGAGTAAGCCGTTGGACTACATTCAACCATTTGACTTTAACATGGGAGGCGCCATTTTCACCACTTTGAGACGTCTTTAGTCATTCAAATGTTAGAATTTGAGCACAAGTGTTTACACACCTAAAAGGAACAGGTCAGCATGTTACTGTTACTCATGCCTATTTCATATTCCTAAGAAATATTTTAATTTTTCATTTTCATTTTCAATATTGTTTTGAAAGTTTTTTTTTTTAGTTTTAGTTCCGTACTTGAAAGCCCCCTTTTAAGTGACAATATTTTATATATAAAAAAATAAAAAAGTGGTTAACAAGATACATCTACCTACCAAGTTTCAATTGTGCGATGCTAATACTTTCAGAACAAAGTGGATGTGACATACTAACGGACAGACAGACAAACGAACTTGACAAAACTATAAAAGTTAAGTTTTTTTCTGGAAATCTAGAAACCAGCCATCAAAACCCAATCTCTCCCCAGGCTCGTCAACGCCTCCTCCTCGAGCCCCTGGCGGAGCTGTGCTCGGTGCGGCACTGCGACGTGCGCGCGCGCCAGCTGGAGTGCGCGGCGCGGCTGCTGCACTCGCTCGGCGACCAGCTCGGCGCCGCCTGGCCGCTCATGATGGAGATCATCTCCGCCATACTCGACCACCACAGGTACGCACAAATGTTCTGTAGCACACAACACAGACGACGCGATGTCACCATCTGCTAGTGAGAGCGACATTATGTCTCTAAACGCAGCCATTTCCAGGCTGGTTATGATACTAGACGCGGCCATTAAATGCGACTACTTGTGGCTGAGTCAAGCCACTATACATGACCACCAATCGCAGTAACTTTGGGGCTACCACCAGTCGCAGCCACTAATTGGAGCCACTAGTCACAGCCAGCAATCGAAGCCATTAGTCGCCATCACCAATTGAACCCACTAGCGACTTATTCAAGTAAGCAATCATTCGAAGCCACTAGTGGTTTAGTAAAGCCACTTGACACGGCCACCAATTGCGGACGTTTGTGTTTTAGTGCTAAACTGTTTGGCCACACGGTTTAGTACACGGTAAGAGTGCTATCACGATGCGAGGGACAAATCGCGGCCACTAGTAGCAGGCGTAGGTGACTCTCAAAGCTAAACGTACGGTTTGCTCCAATGCTAGACAAAATGTATGAAAAAAGTAGGTTGCAGTTTGAGGACGCGTGTGCGGACTCGGCGTCCCCTCCTAGAACCTTTAGCGGAGTTGTCTATCGTAAAGTATTTATGTTCAAAGTAAACACATCTAACAATATGATATTGTTTCAGCGAACAACTAATCCGATCAGCCTTCCAATGCGCGCAAGTGGTCGCTGGTGACTTGCTGGGCTGCGCGGGGCCGCGCTGTCTGCGCCGCGTGCTGGCTTGCGCTGCTGCCTTCGCCTCGCAGACTAAGGAGCTGAACATCAGCCTCACTGCCGTCGGCCTCATGGTACGTAGACAGTAGACACCAGTAGTACACAGTAGACACCAGTAGTAGACAGTAGACACCAGTAGTAGACAGAAGACACCGGTAGTAGACAGTAGACACTAGTAGTAGCGGTGAATTGCTGGGCTGTGCGGGGCAGTAGACACCTAAATAAACGGTATCCTTAGATTTAGTGCTCTGTAATTGACAAATAAAATAAAAAAGTCTTATTTAAAACATAAAAATCTTTTTGTGGTGGCGAGATTGTTATTTAAATGCTTGTTTTGTTTTACAGTGGAACATATCCGACTACCTCTACCACAATCGGGACAAGCTAGTAGCGGCCTTGGCGAAGGACGCACCAGTGTGTCCCGAAGTGCCAAACCACGCCGAACTGCCGCCGCTCGACAAGCTATGGATGTGCTTGTACATACGGCTCAGTGAGTATTCTGTCTATTATCTGAAATATGTTGACAGAACCTGTGTTAAAGGGATGTTTTGATTTCAAATGCCACCTGAGGCCTTACTCTGCAATACAATGTTGTGTTTCCCAATCTAGCCGTCCTTGACACTCATACTAGTATGGTCTTGCGAGGGAAAGAGATGGCGATATTCAAAAATGTTGGCAAAGTCTCAAGAGTACGGCCTCTGGTTGCCACTAAATGGTTTCTTCACACTGCACCGTACCATACCATGACCATGATAGGAACGTATAGGTACGAAAAGCAACACGATACGCTCTACCTTGCCCACTGAACGGATTACTTTTAATCTGTTCTGTCTCACTGTACTACGGAGCGAGAGCGATGACCTATTTTGTCCGTGTTGACACGCTCCGTGCATGCCTCGCGACGGTGTTGGTCCGTTACAGAACGGTGTAGTGGGCAAAGTGTCATAGTTTTCTTTGATAAAAATAATATTTTTTTGTCTGACACGTTCCTAGCACGGTCATGTATGTTACGATGTAGTGAGAAAAAAAATCTTAAGTCTTATAGCTATATAGTCTTATAGTCATTGCTGGGCGACAACATGTTTGTCCCTTAATGTGGCACCTAAGCCAATGTACTTGCACCAAATTAGTTATAAGGTATTAACATAGTATGTAAGATACATCGTTTTAATAATCCTATTTGGATCAACTGTTGTCCTTTCTAATAAATAAATTATAATTATAGCGTTAATAAAATAATGACGTCACTAACTGTGAGCATTCAGCAACCAAAGACGTGACTGTTTTTAAACGTGGAAGAACTATAGCGTATTTATTTTGTTATTCGTGGAAGAACTCTACTTAGAAGCAGTCAGCCCTTTCAGCACAGAATCATAAGATACTTTGAAAAATCTGGGGACTGTGCTATTTGGTTTTCCCCGCCAAAGAGATTGATGGTGCGTTTTTTTTTTTTTTAGTTTGAAATGGGTTCGCTCTTGTCTCCAGGCTAAACCAGTGGCATAGACAGAGACGACGATGGAGCAAGCTCACCCAGAAAAAGCCTGTTCACTCTAACTTTGAAAATTTTAGGGTTATAATCCATTGGAAACACTGATGTTTCATTAAAAATTATATTGCACGTACAAACTTTTTCTTCGGGGCTCAGTCAGGGGGGGGTCGAGGGACATAGTCTTTGAAGATGCTAAAAGTATTATGAGTTATTGTCTTTAATATTTGTCTTGTTATGTCTAGATAAGTCAAAGATGTCACAACCGTGTACTGACTTGTTACAGGCGAACTATTTCTTTGTCCTTGTTATCTCTACATAAGTCAAAGCTGTAACAAACTCTACTGACTTGTCACAGGCGAGCTGTGCACGGAGCCCCGCGCGCCGGTGCGCCGCGCCGCCAGCCAGACGTTGTTCAGCTGCATCGGCGCGCACGGCACGCTGCTCGGCAAGCCCGCGTGGAGGGCGCTGCTGGCCGTCCTGTTCCCCATGCTGGATCAGGTAACAAGTGTGCCTGGATGGCGCTATAGTAGTATTGAACACTCGCTTCCTCTGCCGCAAACAAACATGGGAACTAACATAAGACTGCGACAGCGCATTATTATCTCTTTTTTATGAATAAATGAATGATTTATTTATTTGTCACACAATAGGTGCTATAATAAAAATAGCAAGGACAACAAAAACAAAAGATATCAAAATAAAATAAAAATATATAAATTGGACGAAACAAAAACATAGAACCTCAAGGTGTGCCAAAAAGGTGGCTCAGTATAAGTCGTGACAGCAGATGGTAAGCATGCCACGACACTGATTTTCAGCGGAAACCTTGCTAGGTGCTGGGTGTAAACACACACTTGAGGGAATAAAATAAACAATTAAAATTAACAATTACATAAATAATGATAATATTTATTTAGATTAAAATTACAATTCAACAAAATTAGATTAGAAGATTTGAATTAAAAAGTTTAAATAATAAAATGTAAAAAAAAAGAAAATAGAAATAACGAAATGCGCTTGCAGCGCCCTCAACTTGTCTGTCAGCCGTACTGGTTGTGTGTTCCCAACCGTCCCAATCCGTCTGTCATGACTGTCAAGTAGTCGATTCGATCTATTTTACACTCACAGACCTTATAAGGAGGCGTACTGCTACACTCCACACTGCACAGTTATCGTTTACGCACGCACGGCTCACTCCCTAGGTCATAAATGAATTATGTTCGCAGAGGAAGCGAGTGTTTAATACTACTATAGTTAATATCAAATCCGGCACCACTATCTGCAGGTAACTAACCATACAAGTGTCAATGTCAGGTACCCAGTTTACTTGATGGTACTAGGAAATCTCGGGCCCGGTACATAACATACCCTAAAAGTATCAACTCTAAGAAAAATAACCCTTAGGCAACTGGCCCCTAAAAAAAATGTATCTCCATCCGCTCCAATCATCCTAGGATCTAGTTGTCTTTGCATCGCGCATTAAATAAAGGATTTACACTGGTTGCGTTCTGCGGTCAGGTCCATACGAAATTGACCGGAATCGGGCAGAGTTTCTATTGACAAGACCGCAGAGCGCATCCAGAGTGTCAGAGCCCTTAAAGTATTTTGTTATGCTGTGCTAGGAACGTGTCGAGCGCGAAAAACAACATGATACACTCTATCTTGCCCACTGAGCGGATTGAGCGTTCGGTACTACTTTTATGGAGCGAGAACGTATTTCGCCGGTGCTGACACGCTCTGTGCATGACACGCGACGGTGTTGGTCGGTGATGGAGCGGTCTAGCGGGCAAAGGTGTCATAGTTAAAAAAAAACTAAAACCATATTAAATGTTAATAAACTATGACAATATTGTAAACTGTTAAGAAATCCAATCTAACGAAAAATTCTAAATATGTGAAGAGTTTTATTTTTTATACGTATGTAATAATGACGTTTTTCTTTTCAATAGGTGCAAAATCAGTCGAACATTGCAAGCTCGGAGAAAGTGGACACAGGCGAGCACATACTAATACATCACACTAGGAATACGGCGCAGAAACAGTGGGCAGAAACACAGGTTAGATAGAAGAGATACAAGTTATACTTGTTTCTGAAGTTTACGCGAATTACTACACATTTAATAAAACACAATTTACGGATAATTTCGCGATATTTTATTAGATTTTTTATCCCGACGTGTCGAACACTTTACAGCGCTCGTGGTCACGGGGTAGACTAAGATGTTATTTGTCATTTACATAGTTTTGAAAAATATTAAACTACCATCACTCATAATTAATTTACGTTCCTATACACGCAGAAAGAGCTAACCGTGTCTTGAGATTGCAGTCAGTGGTCTGGCTTGGGTCTTCGATAGAACCGGATCCCATGCTGGCGGAATTTTCCAACCATCTTCCCTGTTGAAATTTTGATGTTTTCTAATTTCTATGGCTTCACGTAACATACGAGGAACGAACCGACGTTCTTTTGAAAGTATTTTGGGTTGGTCAAAACGTATGAAGTGGTTGGGTTTAATAAATCTAATAAATTATCGCGAAATTATCCGTAAATTGTGTTTTATTAAAAGATACAAGTTATGTTAAACGTATACATAAGAACTTTAAAAGTTGTCACGCCGAATCCAAAACTTTCTAATGTCACAACTTTTTTAGTATCATCATTATCATCATCATTATCAGCCAAAGGACGTCCACTGCTGAACATAGGCCTTCCCCACAGTTTTCCACATCGACCGATCACAAGCGGTTTGCATCCAGTGTGATCCTGCGATCTTTACAAGGTCGTCTGTCCATCTTGTCGGTGGACGTCCTACGCTGCGCCTTTGGTCGAAGGGTAATCTAGAACTTATCTGCCCCAACGGCCATCAGTTCTTCGCGCTATGTGCCCTTTCCATTGCCACTTGAGCTTACTGATTCTCAAGGCTATGTATGTTTTTTATTGTGTAACGATAAAATATATTCGTATTATCCAGGTGCTGACCCTGTCAGGGGTGTCGCGAGTGTTTCACTCGCGGTTTCAGCTCCTCACGACAGTTGGCGACTTTAATCGGTCATGGGCAGCCCTGCTTGAGTACATCACGGACTTCGCTCTTAGGAGGAGTCACGAGGTAAGACAAAATGTGTTTATAGTTGTATAATATTATTAACTTCGATAAGGTTTATGTTGATGAGCTTGAGGAACTGAGTTGGTTTAAGGTTGATTGTGCACATTTTTGTTAATAATATATTCTATCACACATTTTGTATGCTTCTGTTTAACGCGCGTTCATAATTCAGCTTTCACATATGCTAACTAAGAGAATAGTGCAAGTTTCATCAAAATCAGTTCAGCAATTTTTGAGATATGGGTAAAAAAGAAATAAAAAGGTCGATGTCCACTTACGCACAGCACATCACGTACCGACTCCAAGTGAATTAGATTTTCTCTAAATTGATGCCAAATGCGTTATATTAAGCTGTTAAGACAGATTTTTGAAGAAGGTTTAATTTTTTTAATTACTTTTGCTAACAGAAAAAATCTACGACGGTAGTAAAGTGTGTACTTAGGGGTGTATTGATTTTGGAAGAGACAATATTATATGATAAAATTGAATAGCAGAGTGTGTGCAGTATATTAAAAGGTTTATGGTGCAAGTTTCTTGCTTGTTTATTCTTCTATAAATGATCGATCAATTAATCCAAGATCGATATTGCTCGATCAACAAAAAACAGTCAAGAAACATATGAGAGTCAAGTAAGTGCCTTCTATTATTATTTATTGTTTTATTTCTGTACAGGTTTCCGTAGCAGCTCTAAAATCATTCCAAGAGGTAGTGAGCGCGGCCGGGCGGGCCGCAGAGAGCTCGGACGGGGACTCGGGCCAGCTTTACCTGCGGGCCTGGGCCGCCGCCTGGGCCGCGTGGGCCAACATCGCCTCGGCCTTGGGCACCGACCCGCCAGGTAATATACAATAATTTAAATCGAACGGGAGACGAACATCACACGGCCAATGCTGAGCGAGTGCCTTTTCGACTTAAGCCTACTTACCTATTTTTAATTAATTACTCGTGGGACCTGTATCTAACCTTAAGTAATCTCTCAATGTAATTTTTTTTTTTGTTAATTATTAGGTCGAATAAATTTATTTTCTTTCTTTCTTTCTTTCTTTTAACATCTGATTATATTGTTCCGCGACTCATAAATAAACTGCCTACTGAAGTAAGGGATAATCTGACAGTTAAAAATATTAAAAACAAGCTTAAAATACATTTTCTAAATTCTCTTTTGAAAGTTAAAATGTAAAAACAAAAACACGTATTCGTCAAACTCTTTTTTTTGTCGTTTAAAGATGTGTGTTTTTTAAAAAGGTAAATTGAGTCATTACTAAATAATCGTCTAAAAAGTTAGCCTGCATTATACTTTAATTATTTGTTTAAGATGTTGATCGACGTAAGCTTACAACTTAGTGAAATTACAAACCTTAGTGGTTTTATACTAAGTTCATACCTACTTGTTTTGTAAGATTTTTTATTTGTTAAAAAACGGAAAAAAAAGTAAGGTCTACGGATTCTACGATCTAAGTAGGTATTATATTGATCGCAACCTGCCTTCAACTGCCTCGGTGGCGCAGCGGTTAAAAGGTTGCATTTTAAAGCTGCGCCAGATGTCCCGGGTTCGATTCCCGGGTCGGGGCAAATGCATATGTACCTGGGTTTTTCTGTTCAGAAATTCTCAGGGTAGCTCGGAGTTTGGAAGTTGGCGGTGTTTCACCCCCGTGCCTCGGAAAGCACGTAAAGCCGTTGGTCCTGCGCCTGATCTCTCTCTGGTCGTGTCAAAAGTGCTGTCTCATCGGGATATGAGAGTGAAAGGAATAGAGAGTGCACCTGTGTTTGCGCACACACCAGCACATGTCCCGCGCAGTCGGTTAGTCGTTGTGACTGGCCACCGTAGTCGAAATCGGCTATGACTCGGCTTTACTTTACAATTATTATTATTATTAAAACTACTATGCCCTCATTTCGTGTATATTCCGGTCCAGACTTCCGAGCGTATGTGCTATTCAAAACATCGTGCAAGATTAAAAAAAAATATACAATTTAAGTTTTTCTTGACGGATTTATCAGCACTTCTACTGATAGTTACCGTGAAAAAAATAGATCGCAAGTTTATCTCGCGTGCGGGGTTTTGTAATAAAACAAGTGTTTCATGATTGTCTCCAGAGTAAAGATTAGGAAAGCTTGTTAGAGTGTTATTTTAGCAAAACACTACCGCAATTTAAACGACAGTCAGCGCCATCTAGTGGGACACTGCCCATTAATTTGCCATCGAGGAAGCGCTTTTGTTATTGACAGCAATACGCATGCATTTAAAAACTTACGTCACATATTTAAACACCGACTAATTGCAATTTTTTCTCGCGATAAATACAAATTTTCATGTTGGTTTCAGTGCCCGAAGACGGAAAACCGATAGAAGTGTACGCGCCATCGCTCAACTTCCTCACAACATTAGTCCAGATCTTCCCTCTCATCTTCCAGCATATTAGGCCTACGTGAGCATTGCTTATTCTGAATAATAATAATATCTGTTTATAATTTTTAGCTTCAATGTCATAACAAGTTTCGCAAATGTGCTATTATTAAAACTTTATAATGAGTTGGACATTAACAAACTAAGAATATCTAACATGTTTATAAATGTATTTTCTCCAGAAAAAAATTATTTCTATCTTGTATTGGTCTCCTCAATTCCCCAAATCACGTGGATATAAAAATATTTAATGTTGAGTAATTTAAAATATTAATGTTGAGTACTTTAAAAGTCGCAATGTAAGTTATGAAAATCCCAAGCAAACAAGCAAAGCTTGTGTTTGTGTTTCTTAATTTATGTTTGACATGGTATCTAATTTAATAAATTTTCGCGAAAATATCCGTAAATTGTGTTTTAATAAATGTAGTAGTAATCGCGTAAACTTCAGAAACAAGTATGGTGTCTAAGTTTTCAAACTTAGTACAACACTTGTATTTGGTTAGTTTTCCTTAAAATGATATTGCCTTTTTAATTATAATTCTACTGTCTATATCGATTTCCATGTAGAATATAACTTAAACAGAATATTAAATACTGCCAGATTCACACCAGCCGACGTGCAGAAGCTCGGTTCGTGTCTATCGAACATCTGCAGCGTGGAGCCGATGTCGTCGGCTCTAGACGGCGTCGGCGCAGCGGCCCCCGTCAGCTTACACGCGTTGCACTGTCTGGATACTGTGCATAAGGTCAGTATTGCTGTACATAGAGATATATTATGTGTCTTTCTAAAACACAGTGTTGGGTGAAGAAGCAGTCATGATCTTTGCGTATATTAAGTCTATGGAATTAAAAACTTACCAGGATTGTCGTTGATTTGATGTGACTTTACCTTCCTTGACACCAGGTGGCGCGCCTTTGTATGAATCTGGCACGTTGAAACCTGTCATTGTCAATAGTCTTTTACAAGCAAGGCATTGCTGCAACACTGTGTTTTATTCGACACATAATACCTGTTAATAATACGCAACTGCTGGCCACGGCTCCCCTAACGCGTGCCATTAAAAACCTAAATTTAGCCGCCGATTGCCTAGATTTATTTATTTGTTCACGAGCGGAGTTCGAGAGAGTGACATTACATTTATTATGCTACTAAACTATATAAAAATTTAATGTCGACTTATTATAAATTGGGATATTTTATTTTGATCTAATTTACTTTATTTTAATTTACTAATTCTATAGTTAATGATTGTATGTATTTTTATTTATTGACTCTTTTTGATTGTTATTTATGAATTCTAATATTAAGTTATTAATTTATTATGTGATTGATTCTGCATCTATCGATTTGGATCTTTTCTGTAAGGGTAGATGTATGTTGGAAATAAATGAAATGAAATGAATGAAATGTACTGAATGAATGAATGAATGTTTTGTTGTAATGCAAAACATCATATTTTATGAAGTCATCACGTAGATTTGTTTCCATGAAATCAAGAGTGAGTGACTGAAATTTTATTTTTGACAAATGTACTTTTTTCTTTTTTTTTATTTGTGTTGTGTTTTTTGTGTCAAATAAATATTTCGTTCAAATACTGAATGACATTATTAACGTAACGCTCGGTAATTTAATGGATTTGGCACACTGGTTGCGGTCTCAAAAATAAATAATTAATAGTTTAAAAAACTATAAAAACACGCTTTTCGTATTATTGACAGCAAACCCTTTCATTTGATATCCATATCATGGGGGTGAATTTCAAATAGCCAGTCCGCCATCTTGGGGAGGCCGCCATATTGGATTTGTAATGACGTTTCTTAGCTAGTAATGTATTGTCATC
>CAUZXH010000481.1:0-11696 GCA_963584085.1 Pyrausta aurata | reverse complement strand
GCCCTACCTTATTATGAGTCATTATTCCTAAGATATAATTCCATTGTATTTTGTATTTTTTTGTATTTCTTTTTGTATTGTGAGATAATTTTTTCTTTCCATTGGATTGTAGTTGCCCCTATCGGACCGTATCTTGATATCTGACTACTCATATGTGGAGATTTATTATTAGTATTAATGTTAAGCATAAATATATTAGGATATGTGATTATTAAAATTGTAAATCTTCCTAAAAATAAATAAATAAATATTATGGGCCACAGAATCATTAGCGCTAAAGTTAAGGTTTTCCAAGTAACTAACATTCAAATTTTCCATCAGTCTTGGCGTTGCACGAGACAATCCTAAAGTGCCCCACGCCGGGGTGCAACGGTCGCGGCCACGTCAGCTCCAACCGAAGCACGCACCGCTCCCTCTCCGGGTGCCCCACCGCCGCCGCGAGGAAAGCCGCGGCGCGCTCGCAGCGAGCCAGACCCGCAGGTAAATACTAGTTTTATTCGAAATAAGAACAAAATTACAAGCACGTATATTCATAGCTTTTGACTTTAGAAATTTGACGACGCGTTTGGTGTAGTGGTTAGCGCTCCTGACTACTAAGCCGGCGGTCGCGGGTTCGAATCCCGCAAGAGGCAAATGATAATGTGATGAGCACGAACATTTGTACCTAAATCATGGATGTTTATATGTATTTGAGTATTTATGAGAGATGCCCCCGTCATTAACGTTGTCTGGTATTTGTAGCACAATTAAGAAAATTCCTTAGTTCGGAAACAAGACAATTGGCGTGTTGTCTGGCGCATTATTATTATTATATTATAGCTTATAGCAAGCACGTAAAGCAAGCCTTATTTAGTCCATTAGCAGTCTCTAATAGTCACGTTAAGATGTTATACCTTTAATCTTAACACCGTTGAGTTTAGATACCAAGAACATCAAAGTATAATCTTAGCTAGCTAGCTTATAAGTTTACCATTACATATTCCAATTTACTGACACCAACGTTTAATATTCAGTGTGTTACACAGTGCCGATCCAAACGTCAATCACCGCGACGTCCGAAAGCGCGAGCGTTGTTAGCGTTGCGAGCGCGCAACGCGAACGTGAACGGGAGCGCGAACAAGCGGCGTCGCCGCGCAGTCCCGCCGTGAAGCGAGAAGCGACCGAGCTGCTCGTGCCGAAGCGCGAGGCCGCCGAGCCCGAGCGCGACTCCCCCGGGATGGAGACGCGCCACGCCGGCTACGGCGCGCCGCCCGACCAGAGGTCGCCGTACGAGCGGCCGCCGGACGACCACGTCCGGTCATATAGGTACGTCCAACTCTCAACGAGAAATTAGAGAGGTATCTCTACTATATGAAGCGTGCACCCAGGCTCCCAAGACCAAGTACGACGCACTAAGCCTGTTTGCTACTTACGAGAAGCGTGACCAAGCAAGCGGTTGTACGCTACAACGTGCAACCGCTAGTTGAACGTCCCCATCAGTTCAGTACATGAGTTTTTTACAACACCCGTGAAGGTGTTAATATCGCTACGACGAACTTAAATATTCTTACGTTTCACGCCCTACTATTCTTCTGTTATAAGTATGTGAAGCTTATTATACAATTTTAATTCCGCACAGCCAAATGAACGAAACACGGTACGGCTACGAATCCCGGTGCTACGAAGGCGCACCTGCCTTCGAGCGGTACGACCCTGCGCAGTGCCCGCAGCGGCCGTACGGCTGGGAGGAGGAGCGGTACCACGACCCTCACCTCCCCACGCCCATGAAGACCGACCAGTCCGAGGAAACCAGCTCCGGACCCATATACCCTAGGTGAGTCGTCTGTGAAGTTATGATACCAGCCAATGCCTTATCTTATGTGGTAAACGAGAGTTAGGGTAGGATTGATAAACTGATTAACCTGGTATGACGCATAACGGTGTAACGCCCTCTATACAGACCAATGTACCACTACGAAACGAGTAGCGGCGTAGGGGGCGTGGGCGGCGTGGCAGCCATGGGCCCTGGTGTTCCGCCGGGGTTCTCAGCGATCAACCTGTCGGTGAAGATCGCGGCGGCGCAGGCGCAGCGGCCGCGGAGCCCCACGCCACGGGATCCGAGAGATCCCCGGCCAGTTATCGATCTGTCCACGTCTAGTGGGAGTCCACAGGTGAGAGGAGTAGAGGCTTGTTTGAGAGATGCTGCTAACTTAGAAATAGTAGAGGCCAAATCAACTAAACATGTGATTACCTACCTAAATATTCTTAGAACTGGTTGTGGTATAAAATGACATATTTTCTTGCTTGAGCCAATGGGTAAATGGGTCATAACAATTGATCAAACCTTGCAGAATAAATGATACAACCAAGCGTAAAAGAGTAGAGTCTGCAATAAAAACACTGTTAATAAGGGTCTAGTCTAGCTGCATTCGATCTTTAGAATCCTACAGCATTTTATATCAGCAGCCCTTAGCGCTCCTGCGTTTTCTCATCACTAGCCTCTTAACTTAGAATAACCTCTGAATTAATATGGCCACCGCCGTTCGTACCGTGACATAAGCTCTGTTGACAGGGTCCATACGCGTCGCCGGTGTACACGAGCGCCGGCAGCGGAGGCGCCCGAGGCAGCCCGCAGCCGGGCGCTTCGCCCCAGCTGACCGCCAGCCCGCAGGTGCCAAGCCCGCAGGGGCAGACCCTCGACCTTAGCGTGTCCCGTTTACCACATAGGTGAGGCTTTAGGATGTACTTTTTCAAAATTATTTTTTTTATTTGAGAGTTGTGTCTGTCTTTTCGTGCCCTATTCTGTAAGCTGGTGTTTTGGTCTATAGCCATCCCTGATTCTCTTTCTAGCATCATTTCGCGAGTAAAAGAGATGGCTGCAGCTGTAATAACGAACATAGTTTCACAGAGTACCTAAGTCTTCTTATATTCGGTAATAAATATGCGCCATGCAGACTATACACCAATTGTCTTGGTTTATTAATAATAAAAAAAAGTATATTTGTAAGTTAAGTATGATTACTGTCAATATAATAAAATTCAGTGTAGTTTTCTGATAAAATCTTTATTGAATAAAACAAGAAAATCAAGTCAAGCCACATCTAGGTTCTCTCTAAACATTTTATCGAATCGTCTCCTAATTTTAACGCTGAAATTCTAGTAAGAATTTCTTTAGCAGGACATATTTTAAGTACACGTGCACTAAATAACGTTTTCTTATCCACAGTCGCAGTTTCCCCGGTGGAGTCTCGTACAGTCGAGAGTCAACGCCAGATAGTGGAGGCAGTCATCCGTATTTAGAAGCGTATCATCGAGACGCTGCTGGTAAGTAACAATCAGTAAATATTAACTTCGATAACTTATTCATAAGAATTAAGGCAACCAAACACTTTTTTTGAATCCTGTATGTATTTTTTGAATGTATTTCAAGATTGATATAGAGTAGAGGTCCAATTCACTATTAGTACAGTACATGTGTATTTCCCACGCTAATTGGTTACCGGAATACTCCGCGCACCTATTTTCGCTTCATTCACATCGGCCGCTTTATTACCAACAAGAGGCCCATTTCCTTCAACACAGCCACCAACACAGCTAGGTACATCACGAAGGCTGATTCACACGGGTTGGTATTTGGCAAAACACGTTACAAATTACAGCGCGACCGCGTTAATGCGGCAATGCGGTAGCGTGCTTAATCCATGCTATGCGTATACACTGCGGTTTTATCTTGTGGATGATAGCTATTCTGCTGCTCCATCTTATCCGGTTGTAATAGGGTTTATTTTGCTTTAAAATTCATAGTCAGATGTGGTGATGGCTACTTTACAATAAATGTTAAGTTTGTACTTTATACCCTATTATCGTATTTTACCTATAAATACCAATGAACTCCTCATATACTTATTTTGATTTGCATGAGGCTTCACTTATTATGAACTGGCTGGGTATCCATTAATTAAAACAAAACCAGTATCTCAATAATAACTGGAACACGTTCTCATTCAGCATTCAAGACGCCGTTTCGTTTCAAGGTTGTCTGCAATAGGTACTTGCCAACAGTAATGAGTTCTTACAAACAGCTTATTCTTTAGAAAAGGAGATATTGTTTATGGAGACAATTGTAATTCAGTTCATAAAATAAAATGACACATTACATACTACAACAGCTACAAAGCATTATATTTTCTACGTGACCAAATCAAATGCACAAAGGTTGTGTCTAATTTGTCCTCGACGAGCTTCGCATATCTAGTAACGGCAGATTTCTTAATGTTTTAAGCATCGACACGGAAGATTCAGGTGGAATTTAAACGTCTTCTTTCTTATGTGGTTTTTGTACGACGTGTCTGAACGGATGAGCAATTAGACATTAACATTTTCATGATCATGATCATATACCTATAAATATAGACACTATGAACGCGTTCAGCGGTCGGGTCCATACGTAATCGACCGGAACCGGGCAGCGTTTCTATTGACCAGACCGCAGCAGAACGCATCCAGCGTGTCAAAGCCTTAAACGACCTTTAGTAGAGCGCTTTGTAAGTGAAAAAAATACCTTAATCGCCCTCTTCTTTGCCAGGCTACGGCGGCGTCAGTCCACACCCAGTGGCGGGCTACGGCCTAGGGCAGCCAGACTACGCGGCAGCTGCAGCGGCCGCTGGCTATGGGGGCTACCAGTACCAGTGCGGGGCGTACCCCCCGCCCCCCGCGTACCCCCCGCACGCGCCCCCCTACTCGCCGCCCTGCTACATGCCGCCCCCGCACGCTCCGCACGACAAACCTAAGGATAGCAGGTGAATAGACTACCCTGAATTTTACAGCAATAACAAAATTTTAATTTCTGGAGCTTCCTGTCTTGAAATGCTTGGAAACAGCTCGGAGTCAGGTAGTTGGTGGTGCAGGTGGTGTAAAAATAGCTGTTGGCTCTGCGACTAAACTCTCTATCGGACTCCATCTCAATGAATTACATGAGAGTTTGAAATAAGTTTTAATCAAGGTAAACCAGCACATGATGGGTCGATGACCCCCGTTGATGAATTTACATAAATGTAAATATGATAATAATGAGCAGAACCATTTTGTTATGATATCGTGTATGATATCTTCATACTGTGTAACTATTTAATAGTAAGTAAGTAAGTTAGACTAGTTGAGTACAAATGTACCACAATCAGGCCTAAATGTAGAAGTTGCAGTGGGCAGAATAACAGATTCATCTTATTTTATGATAATTGGAGGTTTTACTTATTTATTATTTACAACATAAGATTATTATAAAAAGTAATGTACGGTCTCCCTAACTAATTTTCATTGCTACTTAAACATGTTAATACATAAATAATTCAATTCAATTAAATAAACAAAATCTAATATTTTATAACATGCACATAAAAACTGTAATCTTATATACTACCATAAAAATGCCATTTGCAGATATTTACATTATGTTTACATTTTATTACATGTGTTATTAATCTACATAACTGTTTACATGACATACTTACCTATAAAGACGTAAACATATAAGCATCGAAGTATTAAACTCCTTCCTAATCAATATGAATAAATGTAAGTATTACGTACTCCAATCAACGCAATTAATAATAAGTATGTACTTCAACTTCCACCCATATGGTTAAAATCGTTAACGAAACAAGTGTAGTATTAGGTAGTGTAGGCATCATTAATATCCGACGCGATCGCGAATGACGTCACCCACTTTTAAAGAGTTTGAAAGTGCGCGCCATTTTGTCGGATTTTTGAATTCGGATACGCGTCCCATTGTAAAAGAGCGAGACAAAAACTTCTAGTTAGCAACGACAACAGATTTTTGATGTTTTTTGATTTATGCTTGCAATCTGTGAATTGTTAATACATAGTTTCTCTCTACTCCATAGTCAACGTTTACTAAGTCGTTAACTTCATACAAGTATTCGTAATATTGATTTCTATTCTCAAAAACATTTAAAAACTTTGCATATTACTTTAAAAGTTTTAAATCTTTTCACTGGTTATTATAACGAAACAACGCTGTAACTTAAAATATTGCAAACAAGATCTTATAAGTAATGTCAGATTTAAACAGCTTGCGCCGTTTTTATCCAAGGGCACAACGCTGGACAGGCAGGTAATAATGTCTGTTTCAATATAACACCGCATGAAAGAAAGAGATAGACACTCCATTCAAGTAACCCTCGGTAAAATACCATTGCACCCCTCAGTGCCCTTCAAGATAGGAACAGTCAAATACTAATAAAGTTTCAATTCATTTAGTTTTAAATCTTCTTATTGTGCTGTGCTAACTAACATCTAATTTTGTCTCCATTCTAAAATAAACTTTGAAATGTCACACAAACAATAAAAGTAAAAACAACTCAAAAAGTTTCGTGCGTTTTTTAAACAAAACGTAAAATGTAAGAGTTAGGTTATGATTGAAACTGGTGCGTCATTTAGTGCGAGTATTCGAACGTGCTGTCACAGTCTATGGTTCATTCTAAATATACATGCGCCCGCGCAGCCCCGCTCCACGCCAAACCATGAACTAAAACGCCAGATAAAAGTTTTTGGACGATAAGATATACCAATAATACAATCTCAGTGCTTCTCCGATGTTTTCCACAAAACCACACGATATGATGCAAAGCAAGTAAGTAAATTCAAAACTTTTTCAACTTTGCAAACTTTGCTTTTAGTTTGGATCGATTATTCGAGACGTAAACAACAATGACTTTAAATACGAATAACTTTAAAATACTTTGTTAGTTGTTACAACAGTAAAAGATAACGACCTTTTGAAAGTTTGATGTAAAATTCCGTTGTGTAAACACGTTAGGTTAATTTTATAACGAAAATAGTTTAAAAGTGTGTCAATAAGGTCGATTTTACATGAGTTGGCGTAACTTTTTTCAATGTTATTTTATGAAGCGAATGCGTTGAGCGTTCGGTTGCCGTTCGGGTTTGCTTTTTTTTTCTGCTATTGTATCTTTTGTTTTGGCGTTTTGTTTGATTGTTTTTTGTTTTGGCATAGTTTGGCCCGCGAGCGTGAGCACATGCTAAAGCTGATTTACCGAACCGTTCGTCGGGAGAGTCGGGATCACACGACGCCTCAGCAGCCTGCACTGATACAGTGTCCTGTTAAGGATTGCGACGGTTCGGGGCACATCTCGGGCAACTTTTCATCGCATCGCAGGCAAGGGCACAACGAACATCACCTGTTCGACTTACTAACCGTTTCCACGGAAAGCAGGGCTGGCAAACATTTTACTAATGTTTTATAATAAGCAAAAATTACTTTAGGCTAAATGATTTACTTCCAAAGTTTCACTGACCTTCAAAATGGAAACATACAAAGTTTTGGGCATGTTTTGTGTCCTTGAAACTTTGTAACCTGGGAAAAGTTTGCTAATGCAAATTATTTCTTTTTTGAAATAAACTCAACTCAAAACTAAATTCATGTTACATTGAAACACAACATAAATTATCTTTCCATACCTAAATTTATGTTCGCAAGAGTTACCAAACCGGCAAAAAGTAACCTCAAAAATACCATGGCTAAAAAAACTGACAGTTGGGTGGGCTACTAGACGCCGCGTAACAACAATAGTAGATTTACTTCCTGGAATAACCGATCTGTATTTACTTATATCTTTATGTATGTATAAGTACTTATTTAATTGTATTCTACGTAATACTTACTAATATATTTTGTTGATGTATTTAAAGTCAATTATAAAAGTGAAAAAAAATACCTACATTAGGCCACCTTCTTTCAATTTATCTTAGGAGAGAAATAAAGTACCTACCTACGAACTAAATAAATTATTTATTTAGGTTATTTTTGTGACAAGTTATTTGCCTAAACTTTTTTAGTTTTTCCTTATTAAATTAAGTAGTTGGGCCTGCATTATGTATTAAGTAGGACGTGTGTAGGTAAGTACCTCTTGTATCTTACGACTATGAGCCAAGAGTCATCTGAGTCTAATGACAACCCTAAGATGTGTATGACTGTGTATACTTCTGCATTATAAGTAGGTATGTAAGTAGTACGAACGAACTACTCGTACGGAATTATGTGCGACAATCTCGCCCCTTGCCTTGATGTCAATTTGCGCATTTCCGAGCAGGGTCTTTCAGTTGGCTTCTGCGTAGGGCAACGCATTAGGGAACGCATGCTTACTGGTATTAATAATGTGATTCTGCACTGCGTCATCAGTGTGTTAGGTCACACAATCGGTCACCTTCGAATCCTGCTCATTGATTTACTAAACTGCCCACTGCACTACATTAGGTTTTCTTAATAAAAGGTTTTACTAATCTACCCACTGCGCTTTATTAAGTTTTGATAAAAAAGTTATCCCCATCACCAAAAATTTTTATGAAAAATTAAAATAAACTTGAGTTTTAAAACTGACCTCCTTTTAAGGCCTTATGTTATTAATTAAGATTGTACTTACTATCTATGAATATAGTGTGCTACCTAGCTTACCTACTAATAAATAGCCAATCTTTAGCATCCATATTGTATGCATGAATGTTTGATATTTTTCCTTCTGTTTCAATTCAACACGTCAGTAATCATAATAAACAAACTTTGCGATAACGGACTTTAATAGCTCATTTACCTTCATGTTTAATGTTGCTTTAATGCTTTACTATTTTTATTCAATTGGATGACAATAGAATTACTTCAATTACTTTATCAGTAAGAAAACTTCGTAAAAGGAAAAAAACAAGTAAGACTTTGCCAGCAATATTTTTATTCATCCAATATCATTATTTTTTATACCTATTTTATTTGACCAAAACGACTAACGTGACTAAAAATCTGTTTGCTTAGCTTTAAAAATATGCAATTGAATTTTTTGACCACATAGCACTTCACAAGTATGTGCTGGCTAGGTTTTTCTATGCAAGTACATAATATATATGAGCATATAAAAAGATAAAACGATAAGATATGAAAATGGAATGTAGCCCACTTGCATGCAAATTGATTTTGTAACCATAGTAGCTACCAACACAACGTGTTCACAGCGGCATAATGTATATTTTTACACACTATGGAAAACATAAAATCAGTAGGTAAGTAGATTAGTTTCTAATTTTTTTCCACGGATTTTCGATGTGTCGATCTAGAAGGAAAAGAACTCTTTTAGAGCAAAGGAAGCAACAGATGCATCGGTTGCTATTTTTATCCAAATGTGTTTATTTGGGCATACTCTTCCACACACAAATGTATGTTGCGCAAAGTGCATCAACCGAGTGCATTATTTTTAGCTCAAATCCTCATAGATTTTGGTGGCTCCCTTAATTATTATTTAAGTAGTTACTAAGTATTCACAAGTGTTCAGGTTTATGAATAAGTTTTTAATAATTAAGTAAAACAAACTGCCCACTGCAATATTTATGACAACAAAACATAAGTACTCCTCTCCGATACTCTAGCCGAGATTTGCATAAGCAAATCTGGGCAACACCCCCAATTGCATATCAGAATAATTTATATTTAACAATGACTATGTCTACGGCTATTTTATACCACGTAAGCACTTATTTACCACATCTTGTATACCATAAGCTGCAACAAGCTACCCCGCCACGCCATTGTAAGCAGTTTGTATATGTGCAGCCTCTCTGGGTGTCCGCGCGCCGACCGCACGCAACTCCAGCCGCACTCCCAGGAGTTGAAGTGTCCCACCCCGGGGTGCGATGGCTCCGGACACGTCACCGGGAACTACTCCTCACACCGGTCCCTGTCAGGATGTCCGAGGGCGAACAAGCCGAAGAGCAAGCCGAGGGATGGACAGGACTCCGAACCGCTCAGGTGAGATTGTGTTTTGTTTTTTGGGGGCCAAAAATGGCAATAGAGTATCTTAAACCACGGATCAGGCGAGATTGGCTTTTGTTTTTTGGGCAACTTAAAGAATCAAAAGCAATTGAACAGTTTTAATCACCGGATTGATAAGATTGCCTTTTTGTTTCTCCGCGTTTTCCATAATCGGTTTAGTACCTCTCATCATTAGTTTAGTACCTACTTAGTAACTAACTGGCTGGGTTTTTGGAAAATGGTTTAATATCAGTTCTAGTATTAGGTGCTAACTTTTTCAGAGAAGTCAATGTGGTACAATTTGAGACATCAGTCGTGTAACAGTCTTGAAGTATCTATTGTCTACTTCGGTCTACATTGTCTGCCTGATGTGATGACTCGTGTCAATACTTAATGGTCAATGGTGTAGAAAACATTTGGTGATGGCTGAATAACCACAATCACTTTACGCCTGCCATACTTACCTAACTACTTTTCTAAAGAAACCCCGTCGAATGTATTGTGTAACACGTATTTTTACAATTCAAAATCTTCGTAATTGTGGATATTTACATAATTCATACATACGTCTGCACCTACTGTGAAATCTGTCTGCTTTTCCATACCTTTACAATAAGTTTGTTGGTTATTTGCACGCTGCCTAGATGCCCTATACCGGGCTGTGACGGATCAGGACATGCTACTGGGAAATTCTTATCACATCGAAGGTAAGGGTTGAATGCAACCGAAATGTAGTTTAGTGTAACCAAATGTGCCTATATTTGTTTAAGTACCTACGGGTACCTGGCGAATTTCTATGGAATAGAAGCATGCTTCTTGACGATGATTTGTTGATGAGCCTTAAGTCCAAGGTCCTTCATCAGTCATTATCAAGTTAGGTAGCCTAGCTAGATGACTAGAACAGAATATAACTATATATACTTAGTGGTCAAAATTATATTCTCATCCCCCGAAATTCGTCAAGGATCAAAACTTGTAGGCGCTATTCCAAATTCAAATGCTCATCATCTAATAAACCGTTTTAAAATCCCCAGTGCCTCGGGCTGTCCGATCGCGAACCGCAACAAAATGCGGGTCCTAGAGAGCGGCGGTACCGTCGAGCAGCACAAAGCGGCGGTAGCGGCGGCAGCGTCTGCCATCAAGTTTGACGGCGTCAACTGCCCAACGCCAGGGTGCGACGGGTCGGGGCACCTCAATGGGTCCTTCTTGACCCACCGGTCCTTGTCGGGGTGCCCTATAGCGGGCGCCGCGACTCCTACCCCGCAACCCAAGAAACCGAAGTACCCGGATGACATCACACCACTTTACCCGAAACCGTATTCAGGTAAAGGATTGTTATGTGATCTTAAAAATACTTGAACGGGCATTTTGTAAGCGTAACTACAAATACACAATGAAACAGTGCATTGTTGGCCCTTAAGGAAAAGATTTATAGGTCACGCAATGACCGGCATTAATTTATTTGTAATTGAATAAGGTCTGAATCCAGGAACTCCCTAATAATGCTTTATTGTTTTGAGTAGTTCTCCATTTAAGTCATATTAGTACTATAGAGACTGACTAAATATAAAGATTGATATTGCAATTTAAAAATCCTATTTGAGACACATTATACATGTTCTCCAAACGTATTACACATCAACCTACAGTTTCTTCATCCATTAACAAAACACAATCACTATACAGGCATGGACATGAACATGCAGACGGGCAACGGTGAGGACCTGATGACTTTAGAGCAGGAGATAACCGAATTGCAGCGCGAGAACGCACGCGTGGAGTCGCAGATGATGCGTCTGAAGTCCGACATCAACGCGATGGAGACGCACCTCAGCCACGGAGAGAGGGTGAGGGTACTCGCATGACGCGAGGTGAAAGGTCATTG
>CAUZXH010000480.1:0-23000 GCA_963584085.1 Pyrausta aurata | reverse complement strand
GTGTTTCATTAAATGTGTAATATTCGCGTAAACTTCAGAAATAAGTATGTTAACCAGTACGGACTGGATACCGCGAACAAAATCCGCCGGTTGGAAGATCTCAAGACGAAACGCGCGAGGAAAATATCATCTTTAAATTTCCTTAAGAGGTGCAGAGACCACAACCTCATCCCACGATGTGTACAAATTACACCAAAGAAAGACATACGCGGGAGTGCGAAGATCCTAAACCAGGCAAGTCGAAAAATGCTTCGTCATCTCATTCATCAACACCATAGTGACCTTGTCCATTTAAATGCAACCGTGGAAAATCTATGCCAAGAATTGAAATTAAAACTGTCCCAACTAGATTTTGAAGAATGTATTCAAGTACTTAATAAACGCGAAACATCAAAATACAACGGATGCAAAATAACTCAAATACAAAAATACAACAAACTGTCATCGCAAAATCTATCGAAACGGAACGCATCTAATGTCAAATATCCAACCATAGACAACAAAAATCGGGCAGTCGTCAATTTATCAAAACAAACATTGGATGAAAACACCATTGATATTCTAAGTAAAGGTCTCAATTTTGCAGTAACACCGCGAAATATTCCTTTTGAAAACATAATTTGCAGCGTAGAAGATTGTTTAGTAAAGAATGAATTGAAGAAAGAAGACGCGGAATCATTACGACAAGACATATCATCAGTCCTGCGACATAGTAAAATACCGAAGTCAAATCTTTCTCGTGACCAATATTTAGCTTTAAAAAACCTGAAAACTAAACCAGAACTGACAATTTTACGTGCAGATAAAGGAAACGCTACGGTGATAATGGATACATCGGATTATAAACTAAAAATGTCGCAGTTGCTGTCGGACGAAACAACCTACAAACATGTTAAAACAGATCAAACCAACAAAATTTTAAAGAAAACCAGCGACCTAGTGAAAAAACATAGCGATAGTTTAAGTCTTGATGTTAAACAATTAGTGCCAACATGTGCAAAACCACCTAAGTTGTATGGGCTGCCTAAAATACATAAGACCAATGTTCCTCTTCGTCCTATTGTAAGTCAGATTGATTCACCAACCTACAGACTTGCTAAGCATGTGGCAAAAACACTATCCGTGCTACGAGGAGGAACTACGGCACATGTCAAGGATTCCTATGACTTCATAAGCCAAATCAAGACCTTGCAATTGGCAGAAAATGAAACAATGGTTAGTTTTGATGTCCAGTCCCTATTTACAAGTTTACCAGTGAAGGACTGCATTGAAATTACCAAAAGGAAGTTAGTTGAATTGGATATGCCTGTTGAATATGCAGAACTACTAGAGCATTGCCTGACATCCGGCTATTTATTATATGACGGTGAATTCTACATACAAGTTGATGGTGTGGCGATGGGTTCCCCAGTATCACCTGTTGTTGCTGATATCTTCATGGAAGATTTCGAGGCCACAGCTCTGAGCTCATCACCAATATCACCAAGGTTTTATAAACGGTACGTAGATGACACCTTCACAGTATTACCCACTGATAAAGTTTCTGCTTTTTTGAACCATCTTAATTCTATTCATCCAAAAATACAATTCACCATGGAAATTGAGGCAAACAATAAACTAGCTTTCTTAGATGTTTTACTAACTAGAAATCCTGACCATACTCTTAGCCACACAGTTTTTAGAAAGGCCACCCATACAGACAAATATCTCAATGGTGCATCTCACCATCATCCTTCACAGTTAGCTACTGTGGGCAAAACTTTGTTTCAGAGAGCGATGGGCATCTGTGACGACCAACACCTGGCTGCTGAACTTCAGCATGTAAGGAAGGTACTACGGGACAACCAGCTTCCAGTACCACGTCGTTGCAGACCCCGTGCCACGGCCAAGCCCATTACAGTTGAACGCCCACCTGCCGTACTACCTTACATTAAGGGGGTCACTGACAAGATTGGAAATATCTTGAAGCGAGCTTCCATCAAGACTTATTTCAAGCCGCCAAAGAAGATAAACCAATTTTTACCACCTGTCAAGTGCACCATACCTCTTCAAGATGCAGGGGTGTATAGACTGGAATGTGACTGTGGCCTTTCCTACATCGGGCAAACCAAACGAAGTATAGGCGTACGGATAAAAGAACATATAGCTGACGTAAAACATAGACGGAACATGAAATCTGCAGTGTGTGAACATGCTTTAGATAAACCCAACCACTTCATACGTTTTGACCAACCCAAAATACTTTCAAAAGAACGTCGGTTCGTTCCTCGTATGTTACGTGAAGCCATAGAAATTAGAAAACATCCAAATTTCAATAGAGAAGATGGTTGAAAATTCCGCCAGCATGGGATCCGGTTCTATCGAAGACCCAAGCCAGACCACTCACTGCAAGATCTCAAGACACGGTTAGCTCTTTCTGCGTGGATAGGAACGTAAATTAATTATGAGTATGATGGTAGTTTAATATTTTTCAAAACTATGTAAATGACAAATAACATCTTAGTCTACCCCGTGACCACGAACGCTGTAAAGTGTTCGAAACGTCGGGATGAAAAATCAAATAAATTATCGCGAAATTATCCGTAAATTGTGTTTCATTAAATGTGTAATATTCGCGTAAACTTCAGAAATAAGTATGTAAAAATATATGTTTAAATCAAATTCCGTTTGGTAACGAAAGAGCCAAACAACTTTGAACTATTGGTTCTATTGAAATATGCATAGTGTGAATCTAATTATTGGTGATGTTCTCTTGCCTCTAGAGCCAAATGGTGCATAGAAAGAACACAATTTACTCTAAGTTCCAAAAATATAGTTTTTTAATAAAAGTAAAAATATATTAAATCAAAAATGTTGCAATATTCTAACGACACAAAAATCGTTACTATACTTTCAACTTTCGCAACGCAGCTCCAACAAAAGCACCACAAGCAAGTCTTTCCTTTTTTATTTATTCAAGGCTCCACACATTTTAATTTAGTGTTTCCATGTAAGGATTCTTTTTGTGGTTTGAAAACGCTTAATGGAGAGTTTTATATTAAGGCTCTTACCTAAAGTTAATGTTTCATATTGAGATATAGTAGGTCGCAAGCATATCCAGCATTTTTTGTATTCAATTTTAAGGCACCAAAAAATACTATGTGAGCTAAATTAAACTTTGGTTTAATTAAAACTGTAGACGTCAGCTTGATTTGACTGTTCTCGAAACTATCCTTTTAGCTAATCCAACTACAATTAAATTGGCTGTATTCTTTTGAAAATATTTCGTTTCGTAACTAAAATTCCTTGGAACGATCTAAAGTACGACAGTTTTTTGCAACTTTCAGTAAGAATAACGTCATCAATGGTTGCCATAAAGTCTGTCTATTATGGCTGTCGCAATAATAACGATTTTTCAACCGCCCATTTAACCGACTGAACGAAGACTAGGGCATTAAGTCTGTGTGTCTATGGGTTAGGCGGCTATAGTATCTGTGCCAATTTATATATTTTGTCTATGGCAGTCGCAGATTATGGAAATGATTTTATATCGAACACGCGTGCAGATTAAAAAATGTACGAACAAGAAGCGTTTTACAATCTTATAAAGGAAAATGAAGATTCACAAGCAAGTTTATCTTTTTGAATATCTTGTAGTATTCTTCTGAAATAACTACCTCATGATGGTATTACGTTGTAATCAGTCAGGTATCAAACGAATGCCGAGAGTCGCATAACAAGGGAATTTTTATTGTGTCTCGTTTACACATACTTGACGAGTTAATGTGGATAAAATGTGGATATAAATGTACAACTTTAAATGTAGGTACTACATCGTTTCTTCCAGACTAGAAAATACGAAGAGAATTACCTTAAAGAAATACGAAGGTAGTGTGGGAAGATTTTATTTTTCAATGTTGTGGGATTCAAAAGGATTTCTAAATTTAGTTTTCTTGCTTTTCTCGTTTATAGGGCAAGGAGGCAAAAGTATAGGAGTAACTCTATAGGGTCCTTTAATGATGAGCAATGTGTGCCATGTTGAATTTTCATACAAATTATGTGATTGGCAGATGAAAAAAAGCCAATTTAATCACATTATAATAGTGCGACAAGCTTATGCGAACCCTGCAACGTGACATAGACATTAAAAAAGGATAAATTACGCAAAGAGTTAGTAACGTGGTGATAAATTAGTGCAAAAGGTGCTTTCCTACTTAATTTTATTTATTTTAGCTTACATGAAACCTAATTTAGGGTCAGTGTTCGTAGCCGCATGAGGCTCACTCCAACATGTCGCACTATAGTCAAACTCAACTTCTTGATACTTGAACATCAGGGTCTAAGCTCAGCACCGAACCCTCAATTAAGTGGAAATTACCTTTAATGCTCCCACCTGAAGTGTGTGGCTGTTGGCTTTGCTGGACGTTGCTCTGCGCCTCCAGTTTAGTCGTCACAGAGTTCCACATATCAAACATATTCAACATGTTGGCCCTTGGGCCGCACGCACTACTCATCCATAACACTAATCACTCACTATTGCTACAAACGCGCAACCATTATAGTTCCACACTGAAAATAGTGTCAAGTATCAAGATTGCTCGAGCGTCGTACAAAATTCTTAAGGCTACTCACTGATCCCCAGTTTAATTTGTATTTTTTGTTATATTGCCCTCAATCTATAAATATTTCGTACTACAATATCATATAAACTTTCTCAAATTGTCAACTAATGTAAATACTATAATTTATAATTCAGCTACGTTATTCGGATTTAAATATCAGTCTAAAATTTCGTTCGTAAGGTTGGGTTTACTTGCTTGGGAAGTTATATACTTGTGATCACTAATTTTGTGTAATCTTAACCTTTTAATTATTGTATTAATAATAAAAACTATTTTGTTTTGTGATTAAATATTGCCGTGTATAATAAACCGTGATTATTAAATGCAATCGGAAAACTTATTGAAATATTGTCACTGTTATGTCTTCATACAAAATTTTCTGTGTTTTGTCTGTGGTTGTATCGGTTTTTGAACGTTCCGTGCAGTCTTTTTTTCCTCTTCATAGTTCGTTTATCGTTTTTTTTGTTTGACACTTGGTGGCCAGTTCAGATTTGAATTTGGAGTTCACACACCATGTTTTTTGGGTTATCGCGTTTTATTTTTTCGTTTTAACGGTAGTGGTGTTCGGGTATGCACTGAAATGCAGTTGCAGCGCGATGGGGGGTGCAAGTTAGGTAGAGGGGGGGGATAGGAAGTGTAGGAGAGGATTGCGCATGCGTGGCATCGATCTCGCATGGCCGGCTGTCTCTACTACTTTCCTTGTTATATGTATGGTTTTTTATAGATATATCGCCTCTATTATGTCATTCACTTTGATGTTTCTCAGCACAGCTTTGTCTGTCATGCTTTTGTTGAGTGTAATGTATGGTTATTCATTTCGTTCAATTTAATTTAGCGTAGATTGGCTGTGGTAATGATTGCATTAGCTTTAAATGTTTCGCTGGTTACGATATTTTTAAGTCGCCATTTATACCGGGTGGCAACAGGATTTTTTATTCAATATAGGGTGTGGTTTGAATCGGTTGCTATATTTAAGGATATAAATAAAGAAATCAATAGTAGCAGTGCATTGTTGAGATAAATCTACTTCTTCAACAGTATCGGAATTAGTTTTTTCAGGATTATGGGCATAATTTCATATTTTACTAAGATGGTGATAGATAGATCATTTAATCACTGTCTCGATAGTACATGTTTATATTTAGATACATTTAACACGAGTAATTGTAATAATATACTTTTAAATACAAATATAGCAAAGCGTTTAGTCACGAAATAAACTTTCTAAATCTTTCAAAAAACAAAATGGTATCTTATTATAAATATTAGGCAATAAGACTGGTAAGAGTGTATGTTGCCACTAACGCCCATGCCCTATATCCATTATATCTGTGGTTTTATTCTATTAGAGATAGAAATGGTTATCTATCTTTAGATATTTTGTCCCTATAAAACTTCTGGCAGTACGAAATCCTATCTCTGGTCGAGGATAGCTACCTTTGACTATAGTATGCATATAGGGAACAGGAGCCCTATTTTTGAATCACTTGCTTCAAGATGGCGAGTGATATTCAATGTTTAAAGTCGAATTTTGGAATGGAAACCAGTTGTAATCTACACAAAAAGGATTTGAAAAATCATTGCTCAATTTTGTGAGTACTCGCGTCTAGATTTTGAGTGATTTCCGTTGATTTTTAATGTGTTGTCGAACGAAAATCACACGCCATATCCAAGCGAGTGATTCAAAAATAGGGGCCCGCAGTCCTGCTAACCAATGTTGTAGGTTCGAATCCCGGTAGGTACATTAAAGACATAAAAGTCTCAAGGCAAAAAAAATATTTGATATTCATTGTACGATACTAATATTATGGACAGTTTTTAAGATAATACCAATGATAACAGAAAGTAGGCCTACGTCCGATTAGAAGAGTCTAGTATACGTTATTAAGAGGTTGATAAAACATGTCTGTGATAAGGTGAAATTATTTATTCGTGTTTTTGTTTTGGGCAAACATACCTACAACATCAAAAAAATTGTAACTATAAGACGTAAAAATATGTCCCCATTAAGATAATATTTGAGGGTTTCTCTTGATTACACTAAAATCCCATCATCAGATCCCAATTGTAACAAATGAAATGGGACCAACTTGAAAATATGTTCTCGAAACGAAAAAAAACAGTTTATAAATGAATGCAAAAAAACATACATTCGAATTAGGAACCTCCTCTTTTTGAAGTCAGTTGTAAATATGCTTTTTATTAGTTAGACATTATTAATATTTAATTTTCTTAATTCTTTGAGAAATTATATGTCTAATATCGGTTGATATAAGTCGTTAAGCCTAGTCCCTATGGGCGGCTTGATAAAATCTGACAGCAAGGTTGGTCATTTGCCTTGCAAACACCCCTCCGCCAATCCGCACTGAGCCCGCGTGGTGGAGTATGGCTCATACTACCCCACATTTGGGGTAAGGCCTTTGCCCAGCAGTGGGATGCTTACAGGCTAACTTTACTTTACTTTGAGAAATTACTAATAGGTACTCGAGGTTATAACTAATGGTTTAATGGTAGAAAACGTCTGGAGAAAAAAGATTTTGATGATATCACCTCTTTCTGGTGGACTTGACAGATTTTGACATTTAAAACTAAAGTAAGTTGATGCAACCGAACCTAAGTAGGTCGATCTATTTATTCTTATATAAAAGAAAACATGAGTCTTACAAAAATTACCCCCCTAATCATAATAACTCAAACGGTCTTTTATACCTATTTTAGCTATTACATTGTTTTGTCACTTTCTGTGACTGTTCAAATGATGACAGAGCGCCAAGAAAGAATGAGCAAATAAAATATGAAACAAAACAGTGTAATAGCTAAAATAGGTTTAAAAGACCGTTTGAGTTATTATGAATAAGGGGGTTAGTTTATTAATAAAAAACTCTATATTTAAATATAGAGTACAAGAAGTCATAACTGTGCTTACCAACTTTTTTGTTCTGACATGAAACTTTAATAAAGTACGTAACCTTGCAGCGCTGGGGGCGAAGAAAACGAAAGCGTTACAACGGTATAACGTTACTGTTAATAACGTTATGTGTAACGGTATTGATTTTATTGCGTTTGTTGGCTCTAAAAGGTGAAACAAAACAATGTTTTTAATATGAACGAACTTTAAACCAAACAAAATAGTTTTATGCATAAAGGTACGATTGGTATACTCACAGAGAGTCTCAGATTCGATTCTAGTTTAGTCTCGGAGTAATTATCGATGCTTCTTACTTTGGTATTAGCCTGCTACGTGTATCTACGCCCCATGTATTGTCAATAGTATAAAAATACAATATTTTTTTTATTTAATTATTATTCATGTACAACAAATTTTGTTACGTTTATTTTGTAAGTAACACCACGGGATAAATACTCGATTGATGGAGGATACTTTCGGCATTAATACCGTCATATAAAAAATAGTTTTCATATGTTTACAAAAAAATGTAGTGGAATGGATAATATAGAAATAGTTCAGCAAAATAAACCAAACATTTATAGAAAGGTAAGATACTTCAAGAATTCTAGGAATGCACTATAATTTGCTTACAAAGGAGTATTAGCATAAACTTAGCATTTGTAACAAATAGATAATTTAACCGAAGAATAGTGAAAATTTTGATATGATGTGAAATGTGAACAAACGAATATTTTTCAATTATTTAACCCCTTAACTGGACGCAGATATTTTTGAGTACATTTTCATGAAGTATTATTTATTTTTTATTTCCCTTCATTACTTTCTTTTTGAACATGAATAATCCAGATAGTATTTATTTTTACGTTATTCGTTAATAATTGAATACAAAATATTATTATCAGATTAATTGTGTAAAAAAACAAAAAAATAATAATGTCATGTTTAGCGATTGTTAAAAAACTAGTTGGTTATCCAAAAAAAACATTATTTTCCTAACCAATGCCACGTTTTCGAAGGATACAACTTTGCAAATGCTTACTCAATTTTGAAACCCATTTAACCCCTACATAGTCGTAAAAACTTTATCACTTAAATAAAATCTCTAAAAACATCCTTCACAATTTCACACATTCATTTTCCCTTTGCCCAACCGCACTCACACACGCTCACGGCGTCGGCGATATCCATGCGCTGCGCAGGCGTCGCGCGTTACGCAATGTTACGCGCACGACGGCAGACGGGTTAAAATATGAGCGGCAGCGATTTTCATTCTTACTCTTTTTAATGTAGGATTTATGTAGTTTAATAAAATAAGGTTTGGGCATTGAGATTATCATGTTTTTTTCCGAGTTCTCAAACTCTTCAAGCGTATTAAGTGAAGGTGTTTGTGATAAATAACATCAGAAGAACATCAAACTATCGTTAAACTAAATGGAAATAATTTTTAGAACTATTTCCTTTTTGGAAGTCCGTTAAACCTGCGATATTTTCTTTTTTATGTTATTTTTCTTTCCAATTGAAGAAATTTAGAACTGACTAAGATTATTAGCGTCCACCCCTACCAGTTCCCATAGATCAAGCTGGATGTCTATCACATAAAAATAGCTTAAATTGTTATATCTTATTATTTTTTTTTTATTAAATTATGAATGAAAATACTGACGCAATGCTTCATTGAAAGTATGATTGGTTGCAAAAGATAAGCCCACTCGATACATCTTGTAACTTGGACCGGAGTTTTTAAGTGAAAGTAAGAACTGCCAAAATCTCTTGTGAAAGCGGCGAGAGCTGATCGACGCAATAATTATTATTAACCATTATAAGAGATATGCTAAAAGCGGACCCGGATGTGATCGGAGAGGGGCATTTTGTAGAAAGAACGAACTTTTTTGGGACCTCTTTTGTTGGAAAAAGGATATTCCAACTCTTAACCCCTTTGATGACTATTGTATTAAAAAAGCGCTCTGATGACTATTGTATAAAAAAAAAAGTCGTTTCCGATTAAAAAAACGAACACGTGGTTTTCCTCCATTTAACAAAACTTTTTAGCAACATTAAAAATATGCTAAAAAGGACTTCATTTCTGTATAGACAGACCATGTAGCCAAGACTTGTAATTCGACAGAGAGATTAGACTTTTTTCAGTTTCTAGCAAATATTATAATGTCATAGAGACAAAATACTGTAGTAAACTATGTTTGAATAAATATACAGCTAACTCATTAGTCATTATACACCTTTAGGTATAAATTAAGTTGTCGTAAAGTTAGGCATAAGTGCATTAATGCAATTTTTCATATTCATCGTAAATTCAATATACGCATACAGGTTTTGCAGTGATTGCGTGACGCAAGGACACACAGACAGACAGACCCTCGTATCTATAATTGCTCATTAATATAGCAAATTCGAGTCTTTTGTTCTTCATCTCAATTAAAAATAAACACAAATTTAATAACTGCCTTGATGAAGGGACTATAGGTACATACCTACTTACTACTTAAGTTTTTTTTTTACAAAGTTTTTGGTGTTATATAAAAAACTATGTGATTTGTTAGTCTTTCTTGATGCTATGCTGTGACTTAAATATGATGATGTAAATGTATGAATGTAAACGTGTTGCAATTTTTTTAGGTTTTTTACAGCGGCAGTTTAGCCTGCACATCTATAAGTTACTTTATATTATTGACAAATTTTAAAGCCTTTTGAAAAAAAAACAAAATAAATAAAATACTAACAGTCATATGGGTAAATACCTCGTAATCCCTTTAACATCGACCTAGTAACAGAGCAAACAATATTTCAAGCAGATAACAAACAATCTTAAAAAGAAGCATTTAAAAAAACTGCCCTTCGACACCCGAAAGAGAAAAATCATATTTCCAAATGGTTTCCCAACATCCTCTGTCTCGTTCTTTCGTAAGAGCCGCATTCGTTGTCCTTCTCGCACGGTATGCAACGTTAAATCTCATGCAACTGAGACCTTGATAAAATGCGAGTTTCGTGATAGATAATTGTTATACGGGTCATTATTATACGGGCGTTTTCAAGTATGAAATAATAAAAAAAACATCATTTTTTTTCGTTAATTACATTTGAAAAAAAAGTTGATAATATATAGAGCCATGTGCTATGATGGTTACCGTAGGTCATGTTTTGTAAAATAAAGTTTAAGTAAACAAAAAAGTTTTGTAGAAAAAGTACCCAAAAAGTTTTGCAACATCTGCGACCAAAGTACGACGAGCGAACAATCTCAAAACTTATATTATATAAAACTACTCACGTCCACCGCAATGCATTTGTTACAATCCAAACAGTCACAAGTGGAATCACCGAAAAAAAAACACTAGCCGCTGAGTATGTCCGAAAAAAAGTTTAAAAAAATAGAAATGGCGGCGAACAGTAAAAACGTTCTTAATTCAAAATTCGCGAATGCAAAGCTTCCAAATTTGAAAGTTCCGACGCGGCGGCCGCGCGCCTGCGTTCTGCGACACAAACTGAATTTTGTAGGCGCAAGCCGCGGTTTGGACGCAAGGACTGTGAAGGTACCGCTCCGTTGAAGAGTTGTTCTAGCCGAATCGACACGTTTTGATTGGCGAACTTTTAGACTCTATATGGCCAGTATAACTTTATGGTTGCCTACTTGCCTATAAATATTTAAGAGAGAAAAAACAAAGTTAAAAAAAAATGTCATTTAATTTAGGTCAACCAAGATAATAATAAAAAGTTCAAGAATTGCAGACAGTCTGGGGGTTAACGTTTTGAATGTATTTTATAAAAAAAGTTATTTTCCTTGTGCATGATTGAATTAATGAATATTAATTATCATTGCCCTCGATCCATTGATAGTCATTATACTTTTTCAATTTACAATCATGAAAAAGATAAGATATTTGTAAAAAAAATCTATTTATCACATATTTCTAAAGAAAACAATCTATGTCACAATCAGACCACCTACACGGTTAGTTATTTATAACTGAAGAATCATCTCGTTAAAAAACATTTTAAAAACGGCGCATCAATCACTCTTGTTAAAATGTTTATGTAATAATTAAATTTTGTTTAAGTATGTAAAGTCTGAATGCTACAAATTTAAAACTATTAACTCCCAACAAGGCTTTCTAAAAAAAACTATGATTTATGTACTTAATATGTAATTGAATATTGTTATTGTAAGCATTATTTACCATTAGAAAAGTTAAATATGGGATTGCTACGTCGCTACCATGTGTACCTTATTTTATTATTTATGAGCTAGTGTTACTAACCATGAAAATTAAAAATAATATATTGTTGATACCATGGTCCATAGACTCATATGGGGTTTAAATATTGATGGCTACGCTTTCGAAGCCGATAAAAAAAGTTTATATTACTTCCGACAACCCCAAAAATGTACAGTACGAATGTACTACAAAATATAATAATTAAGGATATTTAGCCAGTTTTCAAATTATTTCCTCGTATTTTATTCTGTGCCGTATAATATTCTCCTACCGATTTTCGATAATGGCGGCCCCTCTAAACAGAGATAAGCCAGGTACGCAGGAGATATTATAGTGCCCAGATGTGTGCGCAATACACAAGTGCACTCTCTGTTCCTTCACTCTTCAAAATTCGGTAAGACAGATTTAAACGTTGACTCAAGTCGCGTTAATACAAACTTTAGTAGTTTTTGAATGCGACTCATATATTTCTGCAATGTAAATATATTTTTTTTAAAATACAAAGCCTTTTTATGCGTATGTCTAACATGTTTTACGACTCACATCCACTCACAGAGCTTAACAAACAACAAAACAGTACCCTTATACAACTTAAAAAAAGTTAACAATGTCAGCAAATGTTTTGCATTAGAGGTACTACAAGCTACCATTATGCATTATGTTTTAGCAGAAGTTCTGCAAATTATTTTCTAACGTTTTTTTAATCGATTATTTTGACCTACTTTTAAAAATCATCCCTTGCCAGGGGTCCGAAATTTAACCCTTCGTTGTACGTAGGATGACTAATATGTAATACTGAAAGGGACAAAATAATACATGAGGATAATGGTAAGCATGTAAAAAAATACGTGTATGAGACTTTAAAAAAATCTAAATAAATAAACAAGTATTTTTTTTAATTACGTAAAAAATGTAACATAAGTAAGTGCTAGTAACTTTATCATTTTTTTTCTGAAGATTAATAAAAATGGTAAAATATTTAAAACTAATATAATAAATAAAACATACAAAGACTTAAAACTAAAACCTCAAAACGAGCACGAATCAGATTTTTATTCATAAATACGTTGAATCAAAATCAAAAAATCATTTATTGGATCTGTTATAATAACATGTAGGGAATAATGTATATCCAAATAGGAACCCGACAGCGGAATTCTTACAAAACGTGATAATATAGGTCTTTGGAATTTTTAAAGGAGCATAGCTCACTTGGTTTTTAAATTTCTACAAAATTAAAACCTTCACAAATCAATAGATCACATCAATATAAATTGAAAATGTACTTTGGTAAAACCTTGTTAAATGTCAGGTTTTCGAATTAAAAGCTGTTAAAGATGTAAAACTCTGTTTGTTTTGGTTTGGTTTGTCATAGAATGTTTTATTCGCCAAAAAATATATGCAACAAATCTGTTTTTAAAGGTTTTTTTTATTACGATACTTTCGAACAAAATATAAATGGCAGACTCAAAAGTGATCCAGAAGTTCTATGTACTTTTTATGTGAGTAACCAAAGATTTTTATGTCAAACACAAGACTTTTACACTAGAACGGGCTCGGATTTTTTATTATTATTATAATTTATTATTATTGTACCGAAAAAAGGGTTATCCCAAATCTCAACCCCCTTGTGGACACCCTACGGGTCCAAATATGTCAAGCTCGCAGGACACGTAAACTCCATCGACCAACCGAAGCAAAAGGGTTAAAAAATACTACAAAAATATTAAAAAGGCACAGTTAGTACAACACAAAATCCAGTCTCTATATTTTAATGAAATTCTGGCTTCTTTAACAAATTGAAAAAAATTGGTGTAATTTTTTGAGTTTTATTCCAATATTCCCTCAATCAATAAACACACGAAATCACGAAGTTTGTCTCAGCGTTTTTTGAGCGCCATCTGGAGCCCTATTTTTGAATCACACGCTTCAAGATGGCGAGTGATTTTCGTTCGAAGATGAATTAAAAATCTTATAAAAAAACTCGTTTTCGAACGAAAACCACTCGTAATATTGACGCGAGTGATTCAAAAATAGGGCCCCTGGGCCCCTATTTTTGAACCACCTGCTTGGATATGGCGTGTGATTTTCATTCGAAATCACATAAAAAATCAACGGAAATCACTCAAAATCTAGACGTGAGTACTCACAAAATTGAGCAATGATTTTTCAAATCCTTTTTGTGTACATTACATCTGGTTTTCATTCCAAAATTCGACTTTAAACATTGAATATCACACGCCATCTTGACGCGAGTGTTTAAAAAATAGGGCTCCTGGTGTTTGACAGGTAATACCGAGACACAAGGTAAGGCAGAGTTGATTTTATCTGTTATTTTCTTTTCGCTGCACCCATTGCCTTGCCATCTCTGTATGACCCAAAGGTTTGACTGGCAGAGAATGCTTATAGCATTGTGTCCACCTTTGAACACTATGATATAATATATAAAGTCTTTAAATAAATAAAATATAAGATTGTGTCGAGACTAGCAACACTGTTGTACTCAATTATTCCTCACTTCAAACTTCCATTAATTTCTTCAAAAGAAGAAGCAGCCTACGCGTTAAAAAGCACTTGCAAAATTCAACAGGCCTGTTAATGTGATGGTGGCCGAGTGGTATAGGCATACGCCCGGATAGCGTAAGACACGGGGTTCAATTCCTTGTCTGTCACAGGTTCACAGTTGTCTTTTTACAAGTGCAATTTATATTCTTCAAAAGATTCGCTTCAAACCAAACACTTCGGAAGTGAGTACGTCACGTCACACAGTAACCTAATTTCGTATGATAAGGCTGATAGCACTGATAGCGTATCTCGGTCAATGCCCGATAGCTGGGAATCTGGACAGCTTTCAGTGTATCACTCATACATAATAAAATACTAAGTAGCCTAACATATAGATGTACTCGTTGCCGGCACCATTGCCGTGGAAGTATGGAAGCAACATTGCTTAAGTTGCCGGCGGTAACTTAGGCAATTTAAGGTAACAATTACTATTTTTATATTTTTTGATAAAAATTTTAATATTTAAAGACAGAAAGAAAGAAATAAACATTTATTTGACACACAACAATACAGACATAATAAAAATAATAATTTAAAAACCATGATTGTGTATCAAAAAGGCTCCCGCTCAGCACTAGTCGTGATAACCATCTGTGATGTTTTTTATATTTATTATTATTATTTTTTTATAAAAAGACTAGCGGACCCAGCGAACTTTGTTTCGCCCCGGCCCCGTCCCGCCCCAGTCCCGGCCCCGTCGAACGTGATAAATGTATCCTATGTCCTCCTAGTTTTGTGTAGGTAGAGTTTGACAGTGTGCTACTGTTCCTATGGCTCCAGTAGGAACGGATAAAAAACTGTGATAGTACATTTGCCTAGATGTGTATCATAGTGGCCGGAAATCAGTACCTAACAAAGTTTTGCTATACCAAACCGGACAGTCGCGGGCACCTAGTCACAATAACTATAACAAAATGCCTATTACACAAAAAATGACAATAACTAATAAATAAGCAATTAGATAATTCATTGAAAAATTCGGACGAGTAATTCGATGCAATACTTTTTTTTAATGCTAAAATAAAACTCTGCACGTGTTTCCTGGTTCTTGCACGTTTGCATAAATCAATTGTATTATGTCAGTTGTTTTCAAATTTTTCATTAATCTAGGTTTTAGTGTAGGCTATTTCTGAAACTCAAAAAACTTGGAGCAATTGAGATAATATATCGTGTGATTTTCTTTGATTTATGTTAGATTTTCGAAAACAAATCTGTTGAATCAGTCACTTTTGAACAGAATATGATGAAATCGACTTCGAAAAGAAATTGTTCACCTAAAATGGAGTCATTGTATATTTGAAGTCTGTTTTTTTGGTTAAAATTAATTTTATCATCCCGTCAATACCACAAGTCTAGCAGTCTCCTTTGTCGCAAACCCAAATGTTTATTTTTACTGGATCAATTTTTGATAGATCATATTTTGTCAGGAAGTACGATTTGTTGATTTTGCACTTTTATAGTGTAGTGTTTCCGATGAAACTTGAGACAAGTATGTAGTTGAATAAACACCAAAACTTTTACTGTAACATCTAGCTACATTTATTCATTGTTAGTGGTTTATGTATCTTTTTATATTTGTTAATATATTTACTGTTATAATCTTTACTGAAAGTGGAGACCTAGCAGGCGAAGTCTAAAGCAAAATGTTTGACAATGCGTAGACAATGCTGCGACAAAATTGGTGTTTTCGTGTATTTATTGATTTAGAAGAATTTTCGAATAAAGCTTAAAAAATTTACAAATATTTTTTTACATTTATTAAAGTTATAGCTACGTAAGTTAAAGGATATTTGATGCAGCAAAAAATCAGAACATTGAAATTGTCTACGCGAAATGTCAAAAACCTGGAGCTCTATTTTTGAATTACTCGCTTGGATATGGCGTGTGATTTTCGTTCGGAAACGAATAAAACACCAACGAAAACCACGCGAAATATAGACGTGAGTACTTACAAAATTTAGCTATGTTTTTTCAAATCCTCCCTGTGTAGATTAAAACTGGGTTTTATTCCAAAATTTGACTTAAATCGATGAATATCACAAGCCATCTTGACGCGAGTGATTCAAAAGTAGAGCCCTGGAGCCCTATTTTTGAATCACTCGCGTCAAGATGGCGTGTGATATTCAATGTTTAAAGTCGAATTTTGGAATGAAAACCAGTTGTAATCTACATAAAAAGGATTTGAAAAATTATTGGCCAATTTTGTGTGTACTCACGTCTAGATTTTGAGTGATTTCCGTTAATTTTTATGTGTTTTCGAACGAAAATCACACGCCATATCCAAGCGAGTGATTAGAAAATAGGGCCCCTGACTGTACACTTTGAAACAGCTCGCGTCAATTTAATAAAATTAATAAATAATGAGCACCGAAAAACTTCTTATGCGCTTGGCGGTCATATTTTCGATCTTGACGTTTTTTCGTTGTTATTTCTTTCGATTTTTCTCACTATCTTTTTGGCAGTAATAAATTAACAAATTAAAATTTTTACTAATTATTTTGTTACTAATTTGAAAAGGTTTCAATGCATAGTCAACTTGCGGGGCTAATAAAGGTAAAAAAAACAATATGCATATTGTAAATCCCTTGGGCCCCTAATTTTGAATCACTCGCTTGGATATGGCGTGTGATTTTCGTTCGAAAACACATTAAAAATCAACGGAAATCACTCACTCACAAAATTGAGCAATGATTTTTCAAATCCTTTTTGTGTTGATTACAACTGGATTTTATTCCAAAATTTGACTTTAAACAATGAATATCACACGCTATCTTGACGCAATTGACTCAAAAATGGGGCCCTGTTAAAGATTGGTTTCTTGGTAAATTCTTCATTACGTGGGCGTTGCTTACCTGAAATGAAAAAAAAACATGTTCAAAATTTATAAATTATAAACATTAGGGCATTCGATGTAACTTAGAACTGATATGACGACATTTAAATACTTTAAGGTCCAATTGCGTTTGTATGCATGTCTAAAGGTACCTATCGAATTAAATTAGACCATCATCATCATTATCAGCCAAAGGACGTCCACTGCTGAACATAGGCCTTCCCTTTAGCTTTCCACAGCGACCGATCACTAGCGGTCTGCATCCAGTTTGATCCTGTGATCCTCACAAGGTCGTCGGTCAAGGTAGATTAGATCAGAAAATATTCAATGAAATTGAATTTAGATTGAATTGAACTTAAAATGAATTGAATTAAATTAAAAACTTCCTTGCATCGTTTATAAGTCTTTTGTGTATTACTATGTCTATGCCACTGGTCTAGCCTGGAGACAAGAGCGAACCCATTTCAAATTAAAAAAATCTAACTAAAATAAAGTTTTTTTTAACAATCGCCAATATTCACTAAACACTCAGTTGTATTGTTTTTTATTGACAGATGACAGATAGACGTGTTGACATGTGTTAACACTGAATTACTCAATCTTAGGGCGTAAAAAAAAATTACGGATTGAACGAAATCGCGGGCGGAAAGCTAAGGTTTCATAACTTGCTCCACCCGGTAAATAAAAGCTTATGTAAAAGCACAGAATCCTACTATATACTATTATAAAGGCGAAAGTTTGTAAGTATGGATGTATGGATGTATGGATGTATGGATGTTTGATACTCTTTCACGTAAAAACTACTGAATGGATTTGAATGAAACTTTACCACAATATAGCTTATACATCAGAATAACATATAGGCTACAATTTTTGAGGTTTCTAATGTGAGGTCGTAAAAAAACACATTTTTTGCGCTACTAGACGGGACGAACCTGAAGTCCACGCGAACGAAGTCGCGGGCAAAAGCTAGTATATAATAGTGGTAAAAGCTCAGCTATCACTAACAGAGACATGCAACGCGTGAAAGCGCGTTAAGTACTTTCAAAAGCCCAAATTGGAAAGTCTTATCAAATGTCTCAAGTGGTACGAAATCATGAGCTCTATTTTTGAATCACTCGTGTCAATGTGCCGAGTGATTTTCTTTCGAAAACGAGTTATTTTCGTTGACTTTTAATTCATATAAGGACGAAATTCACTCGTAATATTGACACGTTTGATTCAAAAATAGAGAATTTTTTGAATACCCTCGTCTATATTTTGAGTGATTTCCGTTGATTTTTTATGTGTTTTCGAACGAAAATCACACGCCATATCCGAGCGAGTGATTCAGAAATAGGGCCCCTGAGCTTTGTACCTTTTATTATTTAACGCTAACGGATGTGTTTATTAACATTATTTGGTAATTCTTTTGTTTAAGTGACCGCTGGCGGCCTATCGATATCCCTGAGTGTTTAAAATAGAAGCTTTAAGTATATTATTATTTTTAAAAATATCTTGCTGAAAATCTGTGATGCATGACGGTTTTAAATCTAAAACAGCATTCAATAGGTTCATTGGCATTCATCAAACAAACTTAAATTGATTTAAAAGCCCCTTAAAAATAATCATCTGTTTAAGAAAGTCATTATAATACAGTAGCATGAAATTTAATATTGTATGACGGTGACTGCTTTCAGCGCTAAGACCGCCTAAATCTTTGACTAGGCACGTAAAGGAAATGTAACGTAAACGTAACATATTATGGATCAACTAATAAGTGTTATTTTTATAAATAATATTAACTGTTTTTATTAAAACCTTGAGATTCCGGCTGCAATCACCAAATAACAAATTGAAATTATCTTTAAGAATTATGCATACTCATGAAAAATTACGAGTTTTAAATCAGTGACGAAAATACGAACTTAAAATAAAAACGTGTAGGTATTTTTTTACTCACTTAATCATACTTGACAACTACAACACTGTTAAAAGATCAAAAGGTTTCAAAATACATAAAAAATCCTATCTCCCTATAAGCCTATGTGCCGAACAAGTGAAATTACGGACCGTTATGTCAAACTCGAAAGACAAACAATCATGGCGGCGGCAGGTTTAGCGCGTAACGGCACCGAGTCAGCTGGCAAAACTGTGTCAGTGCGTTAGTCCCGTTGCGGGCAGTTTGCGCCGCTCGACACTAGATGGCGGTAGTAGTAATTGGATGTGAGTGCAAAAATATGCGCTTTGGAAGTATTGATGTTTTTTTTGGCTTTTGGTCAGACTACTACAAAAAGTAACGAAATTGATAAATTAAAGGTGCGATGTTTAAAAAAAACAAGTTGAAAATTTTGCTAATTTTACTTTAAGGAAAACAAACAAATTACAGTCATTGAAAGACATTGAAAAAAACATTTTTAATTTCTTTCTAGGTTCATCTAGGTCTCTGCATGACCTAAAGGTATGACTGGGAGGGAATGCTTTTAGCATTAAGTCAACCTTTTGTACACTTTTATTTGTGCAATAAAGTTTTTAAATAAATAAAATCATTCATGAAAGGTGGTAATGCCTACCTAGCTACCTACGTCGGTATTACTCTTATGAATATTTTATGCAGTTTATATTACAAACACTGAAACACTAGACAAGCGATTATTATTGTATTTTCATCATTATCCGTAGTTTCCAGTTACAACCGAAATATTCCTACAGCTAGGCATCGCAGAATTAAAAAACGCGCTTAGTTATTTTACCTAACGAATGATCAATACTCGAAGGCTGACTACTGCATTTAAAATGCTAATTATAGTTTTAGGGCTTAAAGTATAGGTAAACAGAGGCCCTATTTTTGAATCACTCGCTTGAATATGACGTGTGATTTTCGTTCGAAGATTAATAAAAAGTCAACGAAAATAACTCATTTTCGAACGAATGTCACTCGGAAGATTTACACGAGTGATTGGAAAATTGTGATTTTCGTTCGACGATGAATTAAAAGTCAAACGAAAATAAATCGTTTTCGAACGAATATAACTCGGAATATTCTCAATATGGCGTGTGATTTTTGTTGATAAATGTTTGATTTTCGAATGAAAACCGTATCAAAATATTTAACTTCAAAAATATACATTTAAATAATCGTGTAATTTTTTTACATGATTTTGGAATGAAAATTACTCGTAATATTGCGTATTGACGCGAGTGATTTTCGTTCGAAATTCAATAAAAAGTTAACGATTTTCAACTGATTTTCATTTGAAAAGCGAACAATTATCTAAGAAAACCACACGCCATATTGATGCAAGTGATACGCCTCAGTATGGCGGGTGATTTCGTTGATTAATGTTTGATTTTCGAATGAAAACCGAATAAAATCCACACAAAAGTGAACTTAAAGAAACAACTCGATTTTAAAAGTACTCATGTTAATATTTCTGCTGATTTTTAAATTATTTTCGAATAATAATCACTCGTAATATTGATACGCGAGTGATTCAAAAATAGAACCCCAGATACACCAAGGCCTTTACTTAAGTTACGCATATTCGAACCTACCTAGCAATGAGTCATGTTACTAACCTAGGTTTATGTTCTTAACGTGAAGATTCCAAGAAGATGATTATGATACCAAATATTACACAAATCGTTGATATACTTTTATTGTGTCCTAAGTCCTAATGCGACGATTGGCTATGTTGTCTCAAATTTAAAAAAAAAACTAAAAATCCCTCAAAACAGATTTAGATTTTATTTTGTCGGTATTAGATGATCACGGGCCCTATTTTTTAATCACTAGGGTCCTGGGCCCCTATTTTTGAATCACTCGCTTGGATATGGCGAGTGATTTTCGTTCGAAAACGCTTTTTTTTCTATGACTTTTGACATACGTCGAACGAAAATCACTCGCCATCTTGAAGCGAATGATTCAAAAATAGGGCTCCAGACTCGGGTCGAAATGTCTAATGATTCTCGTTCAAAAATCAATAACAATTGAAATGTAGACACAAGTAGTAACAAAATTGAGTTATGTTTTTTTGTATCAATACCGTATGGGATTCAGCTGATTTGGCATCGGAATTCGGCAGTCAAGCGTTTATCAAAGAAAATCACACGCTATATTCACGCGAGTGATTCAAACATAGAGCTCAAGGACATTTTCTATGTTTCTGTTTAAGTTTAATTCAGTAAGTAAGTAATTTTTAAAGTAATTATTACAGTAATTAAAATTAATCAGATTTGCAGGCTCTTAATAAGGCTTTATTATCACGTTCCGGGACACTATTCCAAACACAATAGATGTTTTATTGTTTTCACGCCTGTAAGTGTTTACTGTCCCGGAACGTGTTAAAAAGACGCTGTAAATTCTATCATCAAAATTCCACCTGTATTTCTAAGTGTGTGAATCTAAATTTACCGTAAGACGTCATCAGGTAGCAGGTATGTACGTAATTGGTAATTACTTTCAGAATAATTAAGTATCTCCGGGTGCCCTATTAAGTAGAGGCTTAAGGTTCTTGTATGCGCGTACCGTTACAGCTGGTTCTAATATGTGTCAGCCGGTACTGCTTCTCGACGATAGATGGCGGTGTATAACGGTTTTGACAGACTAATGTGTTTATTGATTTTAACGGAGTTATTAAATTGGTTATTATGATGATGTGAAGAGTAATTTTTTTACACATTTATGGGAAGATCCTGGAGCTCTATTTTTGAATCACTTGCTTCAAGTTGCGAGTGATTTTCGTTTGAAGATGAATTAAAAATCAATCAAGTATCCAAGCGAGTGATTCAAAAATAGAGCTCCTGTAATTTTTTTAAATTAACTTGGCTCATACTGCCTCATACTTGAGGTAAGGCTTTTGCCCAGCAGTGGGATGTTTACAGGCTAACTTTACTTTTACTTTACTATATTAAAATTACGTAGGACGTCCACCAACGAGATGGACAGACGACCTTGTAAAGATCGCAGAATCACACTAGATGCAGTCCGCTCACAAGCGGTCGCTGTGGAAAACCGTGGGTGAAGCCTATGTTCAGCAGTGGACGTCCTTTAGCTAGATAATGATGATGGATCATGATGATATTAATACAACTAAACAAAAATAATTAATAGTAAGCCTAGAAAGTAAAGTGTAAGTAACTTAAGTATAATAAATAATAAAAATTCTTTATTGCACACCATAAACAAAGTAATTACACAGGAAAGTATCATATATATTTACTAGTAGTACAATATAGGCGGTCTTATTGCTTAAAGCAATTTCTTCCACACAACCTTCAGGTGAGGAAAGCATGAAGAATGAAAAGAAGAGGCATGGCGGAGAAATATTTCAAACAAAAGTCAAGTTGACAGCTTTTTACAAAGAGTGAAGAGTATAAGACAAAATTACATATCAATAAATAATCATAAAATACACAACATAATACAAAATACACAAACTAATACATATTTAAACTTCTTCTTCTTAGCGTGTTGATGGTAAATCAATTAAATTTGTAGTGCCCAGTAGTACTGGGCACTACTGGGCATATTTAAACAAACACGTATGTTTTATTATATTAAACAAGTATGTTTTATTTAATTCCTGAATCCTAATATGCTGTACTTACCTGTATGTGATCATGAATTATCTATCGTACAAGTACCTACTTGGTACCTACCTACCTACACAATTTTGTAAACGTGCATTTTATCTATAACTAAATAAGTTATTGACATTTAAATTATCTCTCAGAAAGAAAAGCCGTAACTTGTTTTGTAGGAAATTGAACAAGTTTTTAACAGAAGATTTTTATGAAAATGTGAAGTGTGAAAATTGTGCACTAATGCCAAAAAAGCCTGCAGTAGCAATGACTATCCCACATTTTCGAGATGCCATTTT
>CAUZXH010000479.1:0-30140 GCA_963584085.1 Pyrausta aurata | reverse complement strand
ACAGACAGCGCCGAGCGCTCGGAGGGGAAGGGTGTGTCGCTCGTTGTCTTCGCTGCTACTCTTTTATTTCGTGTATGATACTAATTCCAAATTTGAAAATATCACGCTTTGCACAATTTTTATACGGCGACCAATTCGCTTTGAGGCTTTATGCAACAGGCATAAAGCCATAGTGCAATTGGATCGTCGATGGTCTCTAATTATAACAAAAAAGTATTCGTTCTTTTGTATCGATTAGTAGTTGTATTTAAATGATTAATCAATGTTATGTAAACTTGCATAGAAAGGAATCCTTATTAATACTATAAACAAGAAAGATTTATATGTATGGCGACTATTTCAAGAGGTTCATGAGTTATAACGAAGATCTTTTATCATATACAATTTGTATTTTCGAAACTTGATCAAACAAAATGTGCAGATACTAGGACCAAAATTATCGACAAAAATAATAATCATAAAAAATTGTATACAAAATAAATTGTGGTATATGATGAGCAAACTGTTTCTATCACCAAACAGTTAAATGTCAATTTTAGACAAATACTGAATTAATAAGGCCAAGAATAGGCAATAGTACCAATTCTATTGCATATGTATGGGGTTGCAAATAATAACCTTATTTATATAAAATAAAGTAATATCAGTAACACTACTTTATAGTTCAACAACGGTAGACCGATTTTCATGATATTTACTTTGTTGAATTGGTATTTACCTCTTACCCCTTAAATTATTATAAAACAGGGCTGGGGCGCGCCGAGGCTGGATATGAAGCAAAGTTTTCTGTGGTCGAAGTTTTTTTTTTTCACTAAAAAGTCTAAAACTCTTCAAAGGACTCCAATTTAGGCAAACCATTTCTTTTTGAAGTCAGTGCCATCGCATGGGCTCTCTCAAGTTCCATCTTAAGCGACATCTATCTGGGCATCGACTCCAAAAAGAAATGGTTTGCCTAAAATGGAGTCCTTTCAAGAGTTTATTTAAGACTTTTTAATGTGTTTTGTTTTTGAAGTCGGTTTTATTGAAATAGTATGGTGGTGAAGTGACCATTAACCCAACAAAATTGAAGACAAATAAGGGCTTTTGTTTTAAGTATTTGACTTTGAGTAGTAAACAAGAAGGTTTATAAATTTTCTTACATCATTCGTGCTTTGGATTTTGAATAAGAATAAACGGACGACAAAAAGTAAAAGGTCAGTTTTTCTTAATATATACCGTATAAAGGCGTTATTTAGTTCCACAACCTTTGATACGCACTTGTACGTACATACCATTGGCCATTGGCGTCAATTCCATACGCTAGTAACAGTGTTTCAATGGTTTAAACCTAAATAAATAGGGCAATATTTTGCTTATTTAACATTACTTTTCTTTCTACCACAATCTACAACCACAACCTAACTATAAACTTGTATAGTAAAACGCTTGTTTAAATAGAAGCGTTTCATGTGATGTGTATGTAGTTAATATGAACCTGTATTCAAATTGTACGCAAATGCCATTAAGTTCCATGGTTCTATTCAAGTCCATATTCATATAATATTTCATTATTGATAAATGTATATGGACAAAATGATATAATACCGGTGTAAACCAAATAATTAAATAAAAATTATCTTGTTTATCATCTGTTATACATGAAATACTTGAAATCTTGATCGAAATTTTCTTAACTACATTTTCTGAATGTCAGCTATAATAACTTGTGACATATTTCATATATCAAAATACAAATCATATCAAAGAACAGCGTTACACTAAAAATCATTTATGTGTAAATAAATCCTCATAGCATCCAGCTGGTATGACACGTGGTAGATCAAGCGCAAAACCAATGGCATCATCCACCAATAACCCTTAGTCCCCGTTTCTCGTGGAGTCTACATTCGTAAAAAAATACCTACTCTGAGAAGTCACGATTTGGGTGAAGACATAAAGAGGCAGATAACCGGTACCAACCTGTACCGACTGACTAGTGATGTGCCAAGTCATCTATTTTTAATCTCAAAATATTTAAGAAATTCGTTACAACAATCCAAATAAAATCAAATGTGGATTGTTTAAATCTGTGAATTTAGTTATATAATTATCAAAAGGAAAATGTTCGCGAACGGAATTTACGCGAGCCCTGATTCCGAACTGTATTCACTGTATTCGTAATAGGTATTTTAAATACAAAAAAACTGATATAACATTAATTTATCACATCGACTTTTATAAGACCATCATTTTCTGTGTTCATCATACGCATAGCCTACTACCTAGAGATAAAGTATCAAAATTGTTTAGTTACAGTTAACATTTTTTTGTGTCCCGGACATATAAAATCGCACACACACATTGATAAATTCGGTAAAATCTGAGAATCTCCAGACTGTCATATGGCTCTTAAATTCTATTGATGCGTCAGTGGAATCATAAATTCTTTGTTTGTTAATAAATAACTTAAAAGTGTTATTTTGTTACAGACCGAAGCTCAAACGATGGCGACGAGGCCATCATCAGCACTTTTCGGGGGATATCCCACTTTGCCCCCAGTCCCTATGCCCAGGTATATTAATGAAAAACTAGCGGTTCCACTAAAATATAAAAGCGAAAAAAATACCAATTATAGGTAAATATCAGGCGAGGACTCTATGAAGCAGTCTACATATTAATAGTCCTAGGGGACTATTAATATGTAGCCTATTTCGACTACGGTGGCAAATGGTAAAACCATAGACACAGCCTAGCTAGACACAGCAGTGGCAGGCTGGGTGTGGATAACGTTGGGACCACAGATTAGTAAGTTGGGACTCAACTCCACAGATTAGTACAACTCACTCATCAACCGGTACAGTTGAGGGCGCTGCGAGCGCAATGAAGTTCTTTCTTTTTTGTTATTTTAATTGTTTTGTGATTGTAATTTTTTAAATCATTTTAATTTTATTTGATTCTGTTTTGTTTTATTTCTTATTTTAGGTATGTGTTTGCCCACACAACACAAGGGTTCCCGCTGAAAATCAGTGTCGCGGCATGCTTGTCATCTGCTGCCGCGACTTAAACTGAGCGGGGACCTTTTTGGCACACTATTTTTTTATCTGTGTTTTTTTCTGTCTCCTTCTGTCTTTGTAATTTTTTATTTGTGTGTGTTAAATAAATAATTATTCTATTCTATTCTATTCTATTCTAAGTCACAACGACTAACCGACTGCGCGGGACATATTATAGTGCACAAGTGGGTGCGCAAACACAGGTGCGCTCTCTATTCCGTTCACTCTCATAGCCCGATGGGACAGCAATCTGACACGACCGGAGAGAGATCAGGCGCAGGACCAACGGCGCAACGTGCTTTCCGAGGCACGGGGGTGAAACACCGCTAACTTCCAAACTCCGGGCTTCCCTGAGAATTTCTGAATAGAAAAACTTAGGTACATATCTTGGCCCGACCCGGGAATCAAACCAGGGACCTCTGGCGCAGCCGTCGCTTTAAAATGACCTCTAACCGCTGCGCCACTGAAGCAGTTAACATATTAATAAGTTAATTTTAATCTATTCTCAGGATGGGTTTACATGGTGGCCATCACACTGGGACGTTGAACACAGTGGCTTCGAGAGCTAACACAGCTGCATCTCAACACAATTTGTATGGTAAGTAATTTGTCAAGTATTACTACAAAATAGTGTATTATTTGAATGTTTTTTGTGTTTTTATTTAAATATTTATGTTAGTCTTTAAGGTATATATTGTATGGGCCTTTGTTGCCTGAAACAAATGATTAAATTAAATAAAATAAAATAAATAAATAAATTACTGCTATTGCCTATACAGGATGAGATAAATCAAATACGTTATTTTAGTCTATTTAATTGCTTTATAGACGGTTCGATTCTATTCTTTAAATTTTCCATTTCATTGTTTTTAGTTACCTCCTTTTATTTTAAGTCGGTCAAAATATATCCTGAAACCTTCTCCTAAATGTAAAGAATACTTCACTGAAAACCGCATCAAAATCAGTTCAGCCAAAAGCGCAATAATCGCGGACAGACATATTATCTACATACTGCATACATGTAGGATATGGACGTGGAATAGAACGTAAGACGTATGAGATGACAGACGAGAGAGAGCGAGAAAGGACAAGAACGTTTGGATTTGAAAGGGGAATTCAGAAGGTGACATTATAATTGACATGAGAGGAGTTTGAGCCTGAAGTTGAGTCTAAAGATGAAGTGAAGACTTATTAATTATAAGAAGAATAAATATAAAAATTTTACCTGTTAATAAAATTTGTATTATGTTTCCTAAGACGTCCGAAGTCCATTATTATGAGAGAGTACATCGTTCCGTTTCCTTGCGTTGTCGCTAGTTTTTGCTACTTCCGTCACGTGACTTCCTCGCTTTTAGCGCCCCTCGTGGCCAAACCTGGAACTAACTTGAGAACCAGAGAGAGCGAGCCACCATATTGTGTCATTGTTCGGCTCATAATAGAAACGAATGTGGCATGGTGAACCACCAGGAAGACATTGTTTGGACTTCGGACGTCTTAGGAAACATAATACAAATTTTATTAACAGGTAAAATTTTTATATTATGTGTTCCGTTTGACGTCCGAAGTCCATTATTATGAGAGATCTGTTTGTTATCTCCTGGTGGCTTGCGAAGCGTAATAAAGAAAAAACGCAACAATGTGATGAAGTATGTATAATATAAATCTATTAGTAAGTATTCCATGTTTACAGCCTTATAATGCAGTAAAAACAAATAATTATCATCATTCTGATTTATTGGATATAAGAATCAAAAATATATATTATATACATTAATTGGGCGCAAAAAACTGAGAAAGAGACTTCTCCGACACAATACTAGTATTTTGACCATTAACATTTAAAACTTCTTTGAAATAATACTTTCTAAAAGTATTTTCATGGCGCCAGTTAGCTTTAGCTAAAATGTCATTTATTGGATATTTCTCTATAAAGTTTAGAGATGAGACTGCTGACCTGCAGCTACCTGGGGGCGCATCTATTCCGGCCTCGGACAGTGTGTGTTTTACCCAACCACCTATAATAGCAGCCGTAGCTGGTCTAACTGGCCCTCTTGTAGTAATAAACAAATTTGTCAGAGTACCTCTAGTATTCTCAGAAATAGAAATCAACTTTCTTAACCAAAATAACGGGTCTGTATTTCTATCTGGCGAAGCAGTGAAAGTCCAACTTGATTGTTGGTAAGATGCAGAATCGGTCTTAGAACCAAATTTAGGATGTAAAGTAATAGAGACACCATTGTCGCAAAAATGATTTGAATCACAATGTAAGAGAGTTAAATCATGTACTCTACGTCCTGAAGAGAGCAATAAGATTGTGGCAGTACGTCTAGAAACCTCAAATAAACTGAGCATATTAGGAATTAAATTTTTCAAAAACTGAATCACTATTCTCGCGTCCCAAATTGGTAATTTTGGTGGATTAGGTTTAGCTAGGGAAATAGCTTTAAGAATATGTTTGACTAAGTGATTAGAAGAGACCTTAATATCGGACAAAGTTTCACAAATTGATGCTATTACAGATTTATGCACTAGGATCGAACGATATGCTAAACGATCAGTAAGGAATAGCTTTGCTAAATATTTTGCTACATTTTCGGGTAAAGGACGTCTAAAATCGAAATTATGTTGACGACACCACAGCGACCACTTATTCCAGATAGGTATGTACGTTTTGAGTGTAGACGCTCTCCAACACGTAGCAAGAAGCTGTTTTTCTTCGGTCGTCCAATTGCCAATCAATGCGTCCCAGCCAAAATGAGCCAAGCTTCCAACTGGAGGTTCTGGACTTGAGCTGGAGGTCGGCCCGTTATTGTGTCTATCAGCACGGTTGTCAGATTCTGTATTTTCATGGGGCGGGCTAGCGCGCGGCTCTTCAGGTCTGGGCGCCAAAAGGGTTTCGTCCACTTGGGTGCAATTATGATGAACTTTCCTTTTGCCGAGTTGAGGTGGTGCAGCACGCGAGGCAACAGAGCTGGTGGAGGGAAAGCCCACGCGAGGTCGAATCGCCAATACCTGCTGAAGGCGTCGTGAAAGCAAGCGTTCAAGTCTGACAAGTCTAGCGTAGCATACCTTGACACGACGTGAGCCTCGCTGGACGCGAACAGGTCGATCTCTGGCGTTCCCCAGCGAGCGAATATTCTCAATGTTGCCTCCTTCAGTAGGTGCCATTCGGAGCCGGCGCGATTGCGCGAGATGTGATCGGCTTCTGTGTTGTACCGTCCCGGCAGGTGGTGAGGGACAAGTATCACTTTCAGGCTGTCTGTCAGTGTCAAAAGCTGTTTCGTCATTTCGAGTAACTTCCCTGATTTCGTCCCGCCTTCGTTCTTTATGTACGACACCACTGTCCGGCTGTCGCTCTGCAGAATTACGGTGGATCGATTCAGACTCTTCGCTTCTGACCGGATGGCGGCAATCACGGCGTACATCTCCTTCAAATTGCAATGCCAATTTTGTTGACGACGGGTCCAAATGCCTTTGATCATTTTGTCGTTTACTAAAGCACCCCATTGAATGTCTGAGGCGTCGGTGACGAGATAGTTTATAGGCAAGCTTTCTTGGTGAATGGGAGTTTTTTGGTTGATGTTTTCGAGCCACCATTCCATCTCTATCCTTACTTCGTCTGTGAAACGCCTGGGTAGACGTGGACGTTCTTGTAGTAAGTTGCTTTGGCGCTGGAGCGTACGGCAATGCAACCTTCCCCGGTGGGTGATGAACGTCGCGAAGTTTAAGTACCCTAAGAGGCGTTGCGCCTGCTTGAGGGACCAACTGCCGGCTGCCAAGCGAGTCAAGAGACACTGACGTATCTTGCTTAACTTGTCTGGAGGCAGATACTTGGTGTTGAGTTGTGTATCCCAGACAATTCCCAAGAACTCTATCGATTTTGTAGGGACAAGAATCGATTTCTCTTTGTTGATCTTCCAGCCTAGTTTGGACAGGAAATTCAGTGCAGCTTGGGTGTGAGCTTCTAAAGTTTCTCTGCACTGATTTACGATCAAAAAATCGTCCAAATACACTATCAGACGAAGACCCTGGGTGCGCAGCTGCTCGGCAATCCAATTGGTGACAGATGCGAACATTCTCGGTGCCGCTGCTAAACCAAACGGGAGGCAGGTCATCTGCAGTAGGCAGTCGTTGTAGCTGATGCGTAAGAAGCACCGGTGCTCTGTCGATATAGGTAAGTGGTAATATGCTTGGCTGATGTCGAGTTTTGTCATCCAATCGTTGGATTGAAGAAATTTGGGCATTCGGTAATGATGAAACAAGTGAAAAGGTTTCGGATCCATGTACTGGTTTAACGCCTTTAAATTGAAAATGACACGATTTTTGCCGTTGCTCTTTATTATGATAAAAAGCGGGGAAATAAATGAGGGGGTCAAGGGAGCCGGTTCCAGTATGCCGCTTTGTATCATGGCTTGAATCTCTAAAGACATTATTGAAGATATTGGAGTTTGGTACTTTCGCATAATGTCTGGTGTGGGATATACTAGGTGTGGTTTTTGATTGAATGGAATGCGAGCTGAAGAAATCAAAGCAAGGATGGTTTTGGGTGGATCGAATTTGACCCAAACTTCCCGAAAAAACCTTAGACAGCCACCCAGAAACCGGTCCGAGTCATTTGTGCCTATATCTGGTACCATGATCCTTTCGCCCCCCCTTCTTTGTCTTGTCGCGTTGATCGAAATCACGCCTACCCGATTTGCCTTGTTGTTTTGGTTTGTTCTGTCGTGCGTTGCGAAATGAGTTTTCTCGTGATGTAGAAGGAATAGGCGACTTCGAACGAATAGGTGATTTTGAAACTGCTGCTGGCTTTGCCCGAGACGAGCTATCTTTGACTAGCTTCTCAATGCCGCCAATCTTTTGTATGTAACTGGCTAACATTTGAGGGTTAAACATATATTCAGAAGAGGGCGGGATCGATTCAATGTCGTCACGCATATATTTTCCTTTGAGACTCTTTAATAGTGCTTTACGGCGAAATTCTAAAACTTCAGCACGTTTTCCGCATATAATTTGTAAAATATCATGCGACACTTCTTTATAACCTGATTCATTACCAAACAACTCTTTCAGTTTGTCGTGAATTGAAGAAGGCGTAAGGCTTGTATTTGGTTGAGAAGACCATTCAATCATATTACGAAGAGCCGTATTTACAGTTTCATTTTGGGTTAAAAATGCGTTTGACAAAGCAGCAAAACTACGTTCCATCTGAAACCATCTAATCGGAGCAAACGGGTCCTCGAGTCGTCTCAGTTCTTCATTTACCTTGAGCTCAGAAAATGCGGGAAATGCTATGTATTTTTTCTGTATATCAATGTATCGGACAGAGTTCCAATCGGAGGAATCAAAACGCTGCATCCCGGCTAATTTCGCAACACGATCGGGATCAGCTTTAGGCACAGACGGTTGTTTGACGGACACGTTAAGTTCGGCAATATCATTATTTGCATTTGGAGTAGTTAAAAACGGATCATCTAAAGCATTATGCGACATGCTCGCACCCGCAGGAATAGGTTTCGGTACACTGGTATGCATAGCCGAGTAATTCGCGTAAAATAAATTGTTTACATGACTCACCAGCTGTTGAGATAGAAACTCAAACCTCCGGTCCATATCCCGCATCGAGTCCCGTGAAGTGCTGCGAGAATCACGCCGGAGTCGCTTCGGATGCGGCTCGTCGCTCGAAGACCACGATGATGACCGCGACCTCGAACTTGACGCACTGGAGCGCGCGGCCGACCGGCGGCCGGCACTCGATTTTGCATCTTCGTGTACGGGCCGCAAACACTCGCGATCACTGATTTCATCCGTAACCGCGGATGGAAGTTCGTCGTCACTCATTTTATCACGTAACGGATTTAAAAACATAAATCAAAAAAACTTTCTACTTTAATCTCGAAAGTTAAAAAATAAATTATTTTTTGAAGGTAGAAATGAACGTTGGTTGAAAACTAACGACAAGCGTTCGGTTTGAAAACCGACGCAACAATGACACAATATGGTGGCTCGCTCTCTCTGGTTCTCAAGTTAGTTCCAGGTTTGGCCACGAGGGGCGCTAAAAGCGAGGAAGTCACGTGACGGAAGTAGCAAAAACTAGCGACAACGCAAGGAAACGGAACGATGTACTCTCTCATAATAATGGACTTCGGACGTCAAACGGAACACATAATAAGAAGTTAACCAATCCAGTGCATTCTTCTTAATCCAAACCCCGAGTCCCACATACATTATTTTCAAACTGTAATTAAGAGGAGTTATTCTATGGTTTTACAATATTTTTAACACTCACAGTGTCATATTTTTTGCTGTTGCATAAACAGACGGGTAGATGGCGCTAACGTCACGCAATGACGTATCAATGAGACCAAGAATTTCGCGCGGTTGGACCGACAGCACGGTAGCTCAATTGGAAGAGCAGTTGGCCCGGTTAGCCAGAAAGATGCTGGTTCGAGTCCCGCCCGTGCGCAATTTTTGGTTTTATATTTCATCTTTTAGGAGTTAGTCTCACAAAACGATAATATTTCTTTATAATCTGTCACCAGGTTACACAAACCACATGGCAACAGATTCAACCAGCTCGGAAGCGTCAAGCCACGTCCAGGAACGAGCTGATCTTCTCGTTCCGAGACCCAAGTCCAGGGCAAGGAGCATGCATGTAAGTTAATCTATTCCAGTTACATACGAGGTGCTCGTAGCGCAGTGGTGGCAGCGCTTTGGTAGTAATACCGAAGTTAAGCAACTTACGGCGCGGTCGGTGTTTGGATGGGTGACCATTCCGACCATAATATAAGTGTCGTATATCACGAGCATCTCCGTGTTTCGGAAGGCACGTTAAGCAGTTGGTCCCGGCTAATATCGATTGGTATTAGTCGTTAAGCTTAGTTAGAGGCCCTATGGGCGGCTTGATATATTCTGACAGCAAGGTTGGTCGCTTGCCTTGCAAACACCCCTCCGCCAATCGCACTGAGCCCGCTTGGTGGAGAATGGCTCATACTACCTCACATTTGAGGTAAGGCCTTTGCCCAGCAGTGGGATGCTTACATGCTTACTTTACTTTTTAGTTACATAAGCATAAGCAGCATAAGATTCGATGACAGCGCTCGCAATGGCGTAAAAAAAACCGGCCAAGCGCGAGTCGGACCCGCGCACTGAGGGTGCCGTACCACGCTTAAACTTAATTCGGAGTCCACTTACTGCCCCGTCTCGAAAATAGCACAATATTTTTTGACTGTAAAACTAACTTAGCTTTTTTATAGAGTTTGTATGGAAGACAAAATTATATTTGTTTCGTTAAAAGTGTTTGTTAAGATCTACATTATGTAATTTTTTATTTTTTTCACAAAAGTTCGATAGGGGACGACGACGACGACGACGCCTATTTTACCAAAGCGTCCATCTCTCAAATGTCAAAAAACAACTTTGGTCCTGTCAACATTTCTCAATCAATTTTAGTACAAAATTTACATAAACGCGCACCCGAGACCCAATATTACACATATACAACATTGCATCGAAAGAACTTTGGTTTAATTACCAACAAACAGTGACATTTGACATTTCGGAGACCTCACGGTACACAAGCGCCTCTAGCGGCGAATTCATACGCGATATTCATCATTGATGTGTCGTCTGGCGCGTATTAATTCATTAACAATTTGTTACAGAACCAAACAGGGATATATTACGACGTGGAGTACGAAAATGCGCCAGAAGCGATATACGGAACGAAGGGGATACCCCTTTCCACTTACACTGTGAGTAGGGGCCCGCCCTTTTACAGGTCGTAGGCATTGATCAGTGTATAGTCAGTTTTCTTTGTTCGTCCAATATTGTAAACAATGTTTTCATAACTTTTAAAATAATTTAATTTTATAAAGGTGAAGAGTTACTTTAAATTCATATTCGAACGAAAATCACTGCTGGATCTCTATTTTTGAATCACTCGCTTGGATATGGCGTGTGATTTTCGATCAAAAACGAATAAAAAATCAACGAAAACCACGCAAATATAGACTTTTGTTTTGAAATTTTATTTGAAAAATCATTCCTGTGTAGATTACAACTGGTTTTCATTCCAAAATTCGACTTTAACCAATGAATATCACACGCCGTCTTGACGCGAGTGATTCAAAAATAGAGCCCCTGGACCGATTGGAAAAAAATATTTTTCCTTTTTACTTATTAAACTGCGATGGGAGATGATGAGAGATGCGGGCGCAATTGCGGGGGACTGCTAGTGAGTAAATAAAGTTCATTACAATTTGATTTTTAAAAATCAATATTGTTCAACGATGAATGACGTTAATTTTCTGTTTGTCATATTTTGAAATGCCTGTTTCCGTTAATTATAAATGTCAAATTTGTTTACAATATTTGTCAAGTAAAAAAAACTACAGGTGCTGTATAGTTTGTAGAATCAAAGAATTTGAACAAATTTGGGAATTTCATGCTTGAGCTTTTAATTCATACAAAAGTAGGAAAAGATTTATTTTATATATAATCTTACCGATATTTTGGATTGGAAACTGTGTGGGAGAAAACCAAGAAATACAAGGTGTGCTCGAGGTGTAAAAATAAAAAAAATATATGTATTAATATAAAAATATATGTATAAATATAAATGTAAAATAAAAAAATATGTTTTGCATTTAAGAATATTTTGTTTGTTTGTATATTTACTAGACCATGTACATAAGACTGCTTTCATCGACTTTTTGTCTATATTTAGTTTTAAGCAAGATTGTTGTTTTATATTATTTAATTGAGGGTTTTATAAAAATAAGTCTATTTCTAATGAAGCGTCTAGTATCGATATCATTTTCAGAAATAAAATAAACTTACATCTTAAAAGTCAAATCTTAAACATGTACCTATCATGCTTACTATTTGTTGAAATAATAATTACATTATGAAAAATTATCACTGTCCATCGATTTTTTTTATATTTTTTTATAATATAAATTTATAATGGCGATTTACGCAAAAAAAGTTTAAAAAGCTAAACTTCATTAAAATTAACGGATAAACGTAGCCAAGTCAGTTAACGAATAAAGTAAAAGATGCATTTAATGTTTTTACAATAATTTTATACATTTATCTTTTAAGTAATGAATACATTAAATAAATGTGTTGTGTGTAAGTTAGTTAAAAATTATAAAAGATAAGTTTTGCACATATTTGTCAAGTGGTTATATTGTAATAATAAATGTATTAAAACAAAATAACAATTTTAATTCATCATCATCACAATCAGCCAAAGGACATTCACATAGGCCTCCTCCCCCATGGCAATTTATATTATTTTCTTTTAAGTCTCTAAAGGTTGATAAAAAAATTTAAGTAATTATTTTTTAGCTTCCTCTTTTTCTTTCTATTATAAATATGTCGCAGCCGGCTTGTTATTTCAGCCAATTAATTGGATGCCCAGCCTTGTTATTGGATGCCTAGTCAGTTCATCAATCGCCGGCATCTAATCAAATTGGTTCATCTCTGATTACGAGCTATCAGCCATGGCCGAAACCGACCAAAATGTATCAAGTATTATTTATCATTAAGGTAAATCAAATATGTAATTAATTCGGTTGGATTCGGTGTATGATAAGCTAATACTGTTGTACGTATTTTTCCTAAACGAAATTTATTGGTTATAAAACTATCCAACGACTGACAACAAATATGGCGATGGTGCAATACGCAATCTGATTTCTAGGTGCCTATTATGGGGCAATTTTACTATATAAATAAATTTTGTTTTATAACAAGTACCGTGAAATTGCATTTATGCTGTTGCATCATTACATATAATTGGAAATCATTGTTATTTTACTAGCGTGACTATAAACCCAACTTTTAACTCACATATTTGAAACAAAGCAACGTTTTGTACTGTTTCACATTCAAAAATCTTCTAAACTTCCAAGCGTCGATTTTATCCGTTTTTTTTTCGTTTTTCTAGAAGTATGCATTCAAAACTCTTCAAAGACAAGACAACATTATTTAATATAACATTCAAATTACCAATGGTGCCTCTCATCGTCGTGACATGTATACTGACATGCGCCGTCGAAGCCGGGTTGAGAATATTCGAGGGCAGAGACGCGAGCCCTCATGAATACCCGTACGTTGTCTCATTTGGGAAATTTGTCACGATAGAAGATGACTCTGAGGAATATTATAGTCACATGTGTACTGGGTCGGCAATCACACCAACATGGACACTGACCGCGGCACATTGTACAAAATCTCTAAAACGTACTCCTAAGTGGGTATTGAAATACGTAATTAGGTACGGAGCCATCACTGCGAATGGTTCGGTCACGGAAAGCTACAGTGATATGGTTCGGTATGTGTTGCACCCAAATTATAAAAGAACATCGCTACCTAAACAGAGCACCAAGTATTCTAATGACGTTGCCCTACTGAAGTCTACCCCGATTCAAATAGCTCGGTACGGGAAGCTGAGCAGTGTGGAGTATCCAGTGCTAATGGGGCAAGCCGCCACTGCGGTGGGATATGGAACAATGTACGACGGCGATTATATAGACACAGCAGTGAACCTTGGCAGGTCCTTGCAGGTGCTGGATGTTCTTATGAAAACTTGTGACGAAAAACACACCGGACGAACTCGATCCCCTATCATATGTTTGAGTATAAAATGCAGTAAAACTATGGCTTCTATATGTCCCGGTGATTCAGGGGGACCTCTGATCCACAGCTCGGGGGTGGTAGGAGTGAATCATATGGGTTCCATGATGGCCTGTACATGGGACAGAGTTCTAACAGGCTACAGCACCAACTTAGTTGGAATAATCGTCCCCATAAGCCCCTATATAGAATGGATAAGGTATCAAATAAAGAATGAAGGACCATTGCAAAGGTAGATGTGGACTCAAATTCACTATTACTTGTATCAGTTTATTTCTAGCAGGTTTTGTATTTTATGAGTATTTTTCAATGAAACCAATGTCAGCTTTACTGAGCTACCAGTGTACTTCCATGTTCAAAACAGTTTTAACAGTTTTTTTTTTAAATAAACGTTTTAAATTTTTAGGTTACAAACGACTTAAAAGGCTGGGGCAGAAAGCCGTAAATTCCAGTAAAGAAAAAACAACAGTTACAATTTTTACAGAGTAAAATGAACAAATAAGTGTTTGATTTTGTTTTTAAGCCTCTCTAAATCATTTTTATTGTATTTTAAATGGAAATAGCAATATTTTTACAATTTTTTTGCTACCACGTACCTGGTACTGGCGGGATGGGACAGCTCCTATGTATTACAAAATCAAAAAATCTAAAAAATATTTTTTTCATCTCTCCTTTTCGGAAAATATAACTTTCCTGTGTAGATAGCCGGGTGGAAAATAGCTTTTCCATCCCTAGGGTCGAAAGTAATTTAGTTTTAATCGGCATGGCATAGAGTCAAGGCCTGCAGTCAAAGCTTGGACCAAAGATAATTGAGTCACATCATGTTATTAAAATAACAAACATTTTTGCTTAGCTATAAATTGAAAATCATATTGTGTAGGTATTATGATCGTTGATATAAAAATTATACAATTTCTTATTAAAATATTTGGCTACCCGCCATAATGCCAAGATGACACTTTTTTTTAAATTTTATATTGTCAGTGTCATTTCAGGTAGGATTCGTCCAAAGCCGTTAAACTTTTATAAAAAAAAAAGAAATTCTATTTGGATTCTGTCTACTTTTTTAATTTTGACAATTATTATGTGTGGAAAAAAAACGATCTATTACAAAGATATTCTTTACAAAGATTTTAATTATTGATATTTTCTGCTTTTTTGTACTCTGTTTTCATGTATTCGTGCCGTTATTCTTTCTGATCGTGTTAGGTGTTCTTAGTACTGTAAATCAACTGTCATATTTTGTTCAAAACTTGAGTTTTCCTTTCTCGCTGAACTACTTAATACCTCACTTAGACATCTACAACCACTTTTGTAAATTTAATGTTTTCCTCACAGTCGAAATGAAAAATAATATGTTTAACTCGGGTGAAAGCACCCATTTCACTCTCGATTTATTGGCGCTCTCACTTCGTTCGAGCGCCAGAAACATCTCCAATGAAATGGGTCGCTTTCTCCCCTTGTATAACAATCTACTATTTAATGGTAAACCTTAATTAAAAATGCTATGATATAACTATTTTTTAATAAACAAAAGTGCCTCGGTTTCGTTATAATCTAGATTTAGTTAGTATTATAGACAAAGTGACTTTACAGTTTTTAGCAATCGGTGGATGTATATTCGAAATTTTGTTAATTCTTCTATAAAATTCTACTTCTAGGAAAGGAGCAAGAAAATCGTGTTGTCTTTGAGCGTATACTGTGCTACATCGTTTAACTACACAAACATTATCTTTCCTTCGCTTAGAATTGTACATCTTCCCGTCGAATGGTGTTTGTGAATGTTTTTTTCAGAACAGCAAAAAGTATAAAGCAAAAAGTTGTGCGTCTGAGTAGTGCAGAGTTTGAAGAACACGACCTTGAGAACATTCCAGCTGAATAAGGAGACTCTTACACGCTCCACCCCAGGTATTAATGCAGTAGGTCAGGAAACCTATTTTTTAATCACTCGTTTGGATATGGCGCATGATTTTTTATGGCGAATACAAAATCAACGAAAACCAAGCGAAATATAGACGTGAGTATTCAAAAAATTGAGCAATGATTTTTCAAATCCTTTTTGCGTAGATTACAACTGGTTTTCATTCCAAAATTCGACTTTAATCATTGAATATCACACACCATCTTGACGCGAGTGATTCAAAAATAGGTCCCTAGGAGAGATTGCGCAAGCGAAATGTAAACTTTTCTAAGATGATCTCTGTACCCCACACATCTTAGCCTTCTGAACATATAAATGAGCTTTTTAATCCGTCCAGACAACACCTCTATTTGAAATTTCCGACTGAGTCTCTCATCAAACAACAAACCCCCAAGAATTTAATCTAATTTGATCTGGCTGTAGTAGGGCAGATACAAGTGATGCTTTTATCAAATAGTGCGGTACATGTATGCGCTTTTAGCAAATGATCTGAGCTAGCTGATCTATCGTAATTATTGAATCTGAGGTAGGTGGTCTTTGAGAGGTTGTTAAAAGAAGCCAATAAGTTACTGGTGGAGACCCTTTTCAGCAGAATTGTATACATCGCCCCAAGTCCGACCGTGAAAAATCAATGCTGTGTCGTCCGCGTAAGTAAAAATTTTGCCAGAGTTCACAGTTAACTGACACAGGTCATTAATATATTAGGAACAGACTCGGGCCGAGGATACTTCCCTGGGGCACACCGGAAATGACTGGTGACTCAGAGCTATTCATATTATTAATTTCGACTTTTTGGACCGGGTCGCAGAGAAAGTCCTTTTAAATCTATACTAATACTAATATACTAATAATATTATAAAGCTGAAGAGTTTGTTTGTTTGTTTGTTTGTTTGTTTGAACGCGCTAATCTCCGAAACTACTGGTTCGAATTGAATAATTCTTTTTGTGTTGGATAGTCCAGTTATCGAGGAAGGCTATAGGCTATATTACATCACGCTACGACCAATAGGAGCAAAGATATAGTGGTAAATGTGTAAAAAACGGGAGAAAAAAGTCACTATTCCACGCGGACGAAGTCGCGGGCAAAAGCTAGTATCTAATGCAAGGCTGCGAATCCCTTAGGAGTTCGAGCTTGTTGACAAGTAGAGGGATCGAAACAGTGTCGAAGGCTTTAGCGAGGTCTATGAAGACACCAGGTCATTTTTACTTATTATCTACTTGCAAGGAAATGTACGAAGCAAGGTCTGAAACGGCATCACTTGTTCTTCTACCAGATCTTAAACCAAATTGGCGTAGCGATAGGAGATTGTTATGCTCTAAAAAGTTGTTAAGACGTTTGTTTAACATTTTTTCTAAAAGTTTTGATAGTGTAGGAAGGACAGAGATAGGGCGATAATTGTTAACACTGATTCGATCACCTCCTTTGTGTACCGGAGTAATAAGAGCGATCTTAAAGACATCAGGGAAGACTCCTTGTTGACATCAAAGCGTAAATAGCTTAGTGAGTGGTGGAAAAAGGATATCTTTGGCCACTTTTCACAAAGTGTGATGGGATAGAGTCATAAACAATGGCACAGTTATTTTTAAGGGCGTTAATGAGAGATTCAACTCCAGCTCATCTGACGGAAGTACTACCATTGAGTTTGGTAGATAAGGGATGTAAAACGAATATGGATAGGGATCAGCGCTGCTGCTACTTATACTTTAAGCAAGTTCTTCACCTATACCGCTGAAGTATTTGTTTACAAAGACTACAGATTCTATGGGGTTAGATGTGACGTTCAAAAGTTCTATTGAAGGTGTTTATTTTTTAGAGAGGTTTTCTATTTTAAGTAAGACTTTCCACGTTTCTTTGCTAGTACTTGCCTTCTTCAATGCCGATTTATCATGTAGCCATTTCATCTGACAAAAGTGAATTGCAGTTTCTGTATCTTTTGTACGAAATTTTCAGACCTTCGTTGTTTGGATTTCTTTTAGATTTAGCATGAAGTCTATCTCTATGCTTAATACAGCGTAGAAGTCCCGGAGTAATCTATCCTTGCTGCGAACGACCACTGTCTGTGAATAATCCACCAAAGTACCACCAATTATATCGACCAATGTCCGTGCCACGTCATTTTCTTAAGACTCAGGTGTGAGAAAAGAAAAATCTGAGTTCGAAAGATTAGCAAGTGCTTTTTGATAGTCCGTTACAATTTTGAAATGTTTTTTAGTTTTGGTTTTTGACCCCTTGATTTGAGAGTTTGATGTTGTTTTTGCTAGGAGGCATTTTAACTGTATAAAAACAACAACAAAATAATAAGTAAGTAACAAAATAATAGTTAAGGGCGTACACGCGCCGCTTCGATTTCCCATACAAAGTTCATAATAACGGACGAAATCCGACGTTTACCGAGTTATTGAGCAGTTTTGAATCGAAATATATGAATGAAAAAAACCGTATTTTAGTTGTTTTTTGTTTAGATTTGTGTTTGAAAAGATATGGTTTTATACGATACACCTTTATTTTTCCTTAAAAAGCATTACTAATTTGAAAAACTGCAACATTAGATGGTTCTTTTTCTTGTGAATTCCACTTTGGTTAATGACTCATATCTTCCATTTCGAACAGAAATTGAATAAAACCTCAATAACTTTTTTAGTTGAGGACATATTGTTTCTAAAACAAACTGGTGGTTTTATATGTGGCTCCAAAGTAGGCACTGTTAGAGAAATCTATAAAACAGCTGTTCGTTTAGTTGTTACAACTCACTAAAAATAAAATAATTTATGAATGTTTTTTATAACGTCCTTACTCGAAAGAATTTCCTACAATTACTAGTAATTAGATTTTTTGTGGAAACCGCAAACTCTGCAAAACCGCATGGTTTTGCAGAGTTGTCAAGTTTGGAAAACACGCTTTTCGGCTTTTTCGCTTTTTCAATCGCGTTGTAGCCTCTTAAACAGAATTAATAAGAATACATTTGAATTTAGGTACCTTGACCATATGACCAAGGTACAACTGTTTTACTACGGTCAAGGTACAACACCTTACCTTTTTATGTTTCATCGCACATGTAAATATGGAGATTAACTCAAATAAGCATACTACATTCTAAACTTGGATAAAGAATTTGTTTAAATCAAATGGTATTTAAAAAAATGTGTAGTAAATAACAGAAGTAATGAAAGAAATGAAAAAAGTTCAAGTGATCTTCTAAGCAAACTCGATGCAATGGACGGCTGCAACTAACTTCATGCTGATTAGTCCTGTCGAAGTTCACTGTACCATAGACAAAAAGACAGAAAAAAGGCGCAAAAATTAAATAAAAACTAGGTACAAAGGTTAACAAGGTACAAAAGGTTCCCCTACATAGTAAATAGTCCATTATTCCTTTGAATGGTGTACTATTACTATCCTAGTATTAGTTTAAGTAGGTACACAACTACACTGTAAACTAGTATTCAATCATTCAAATGAAATCTTGGTTTTAATCTTGGTTTTAACTCCTCAAACGGCAGACGATTTTTTTTACAATAATTCTATATCATCCATTCATAACCTTCAGTATTCATTTGATGCATTTATTTTTCTTCTCTATTTTTCACCGATTCATTAAAGTTACAGTAACTTCCAAATTTTATCCACTTTCATTCACACCGCAACCATAACTAGCTGCGCATGCCACGATTTATCTGATCAGTGATCCATTCCAAATAGGGGCTGATAGGCACGATGATTCCAGCAGTTCTCGAACTCACTCCTGTATGTACCCTGTTAAAAGTACAGCCCGGAGGTTCCATCATATGATTCACTCCTACCACCCCCGAGCTGTGGATCAGAGGTCCCCCTGAATCACCGGGACATATAGAGGCAATAGTTTTGCTGCACTTTTTGCTTAAACATATGACAGGGGACAATGCACTTTCAGACACATATTTGTCACAAGCTTTGATCAGAACATCCAGTATTTGCAATGGCTTGCCAAAAGCTAGTGCTGAGCCTATGTAGACTTTTGCGTCATCCGTTGTGTACATCCTGCCGTACCCCACTGCAATGGCGGCTTGCCCCATTAATACTGGATATTCCACAGCGCTCAGCTTGCCGTACCGAGCTATTTGAATCGGCGTAGTCTTCAATAGGGCGACGTCATTAGTAACTATATCGCCCAATTTTGGTGAGCTCATTTCCTTATAATTTGGGTGCAACACTGTCCCTACGATATCACTGTACCTGTCCGTCACCGAACGAGACGCAGTGGTCGCTCCATACCTGATTACGTATTTAATATTCCACGTTGGGGTACTTTTTTCATATTGCGCACAATGTGCCGCTGTCAGTGTCCATACTGGGGTGATTGCAGAACCAGTACAGACATGTATCGAAAACATTTTAGGTTTATCTTCGTGTTTCTCTGTCGCGTTTAACTCAATTGCAACAACGTACGGGTATTCGTGGGAGTTCGCGTCTCTGCCCTGGAATATTCTCAAGCCGGCGTCGACCGCACACGACAGTACGCACATCACGAAGATGAGCGGCACCATTGGAGATCGGAACGATGAATTCAATAAGGGCATCTCGTCTTGGACGGTTTTGAACACAGACTTCTAATAGAGCGTATGGACGCTTGAATGGTTAATAAGTAGATTTGTATATTTGAAACAAACAAATGTGATTATTGTTTGTAATAAAATATGAGTTGAGTTGCTAGTTTTATGAGCATGCCAATAAAAATAAATTATTAGCGGATTTAGTATTGCAACATTTTATGTAGTTTTGCTTAAGAACAATGCATTACTTTTAAGCCAAATGTGTTATTTATAGCTGTTTGTTTTCCAAATAAAGATAAATAGATAAAGAAATAAATAAATAAAGTATGTTACGACGAATGTTTTATCAAATCGGTCTAGTAAATAGTTTCAGAGCCCGTTCGATGCGAACGACCAATAAATCTAATCTCTTCCCCTAATAATATTATTAAAAAACATAAAATAAATATAATAAATTTTGTATTAATATTTTTAACACGCTTTTATACAACGTGTCCTTTTTTGTTTTCCGGAAAATTTAAATAAGGATTCTACTAAGTATAAGTAAGTAATATTTTCGCGAAAAAATTTATTCTAACAGAAGTATAATGCACGAGTTAGATTGATTTTTAAATCAGTTCGTTATTATTTGCTCTCAGTGTTATTTGTGACGTTGTCAACTTCACTACAACTACGAATGGTCACCAAAAAGGAAACAAACGAACATACTTCGTTATAATGTTATTCCTGTTTTGTGTTACTATTTCCTTAATAAAAAGTTTTCAGCCATCATTAGCTAGTCATCATAGAGTTATTTAGTTACAAAATATCCTACGATTTGAAACTCCGCCGTTGCTCAGTTACTCATCAATCATTGATGATAATCCTTATTCGTCATCATCATCAATATCAGTCAAAGGACGTCCACTGCTGAACATAGGCCTCCCCCACGGTTTCCACAGCGACCGGTTGTGAGCGGTCTGCATCCAGTGTGATCCTCCGATCTTTACAAGGTCGTCCATCTTGTCCAATCCTTTTTACACATCGCTTTATACTTTCTGTATTTATAACCGATCAATCTACCTCAAATAAATCCCTTGTATTATTTTCTCATGTAGGTTATTTTATTGTAAGCGGTCTTAAAGTATTGATTGAAACGTAAACCAATGAAACAACACATAACAGCTAAATAAAGCTACATAGGTATACACACATCTCATTAAATAACAAGGAATATGAAACAAATTGTTGTGATCGTGGTAATACGAACGGATTTATTAACAAAAAAGTACCGAATACTAAGAAATGTAACATGTGGTAGGAATTAATTAATATATTATTATTTACATTGAATCCATAACTAGCGTCGTTCTCGCTTTATTTGATCTGTAATCCATTGAAGGTAGGGGCTTATGGGTGCGATGATTCCGACTTCATTTGTGCTTAACCCCAATAACGCCGTTATATGTGTACAGTCCGGAGGTGTATACATATGATTCACTCCTACCACCCCCGAGCTGTGGATCAGAGGTCCCCCTGAATCACCGGGACATATGGAGGCAATAGTTTTACTGCACATTTTGCTCAAACATATGATAGGGGAACGTGTTCTTTCAGACACATCTTTGTCACAAGATTTGATCAGAACATCCAGTATTTGCAATGGCTTGCCAAAAGCTAGTGCTGAGCCTATGTAGACTTTTGCGTCATCCGTTGTGTACATCCTGCCGTACCCCACTGCAATGGCGGCTTGCCCCATTAACACTGGATACTCCACAGCGCTCAGCTTGCCGTACCGAGCTATATGAATCGGCGTAGTCTTCAATAGGGCGACGTCATTAGTAATTATAGCGCCCACTTTTGGTAGCCTCATTGCTTTATAATTTGGGTGCAATACGGTCCCTACGATATCACTGTACCTGTCCGTCACCGAACGAACCGCAGTGGTCGCTCCATACCTGATTACGTATTTAATATTCCACGTAGGGGTACTTTTTTCATATTGCGCACAATGTCCCGCCGTCAGTGTCCATATTGGGGTGATTGCAGAACCGGTACACGAATGAAATAATAAACTTATGGACTTATTGAGTTGGATTGTCATGTTTTCCTCAATTGCGACAACGTACGGGTATTCGTGGGAGTTCGCGTCTCTGCCCTGGAATATTCTCAAGCCGGCGTCGACCGCAAACGACAGAACGCACATCACGAAGATGAGCGGCACCATTGGAGATCGGAACGATGAATTCAATAAAGGCATCTCGTCTTGGACGGTTTTGAACACAGACTTCTAATAGAGCGTATGGACGCTTGAATGGTTAAGAAGTAGATTTGTATATTTGAAACAATACAAATGTGATTATTGTTTGTAATAAAATATGAGTTGAGTTGCTTGTTTTATGAGCATGTCAATAAAAAAAAAATGCGGAATTAGTATTGCAACATTTTATGTAGTATGTTACGGCGAAAGTTTTATTAAATCGGTCTAGTAAATAGTTTCGGAGCCTGTTCGATGCAAACGAACAAATATCTAATCTTTTCTCCTAATAATATTATAAAAAATCATAGTATCAATATACAGCCAGGCCACAGCCTTTGTGATAGGAGCAAAAATTTTTTATAAATGATTCTACAAAGTATACTCTGAAATGCTTATACTCCAAGAAAAGATAAAGTAATCCAAAATTATGATCCCTAGTCAATAAACATACATCAAAATGGCTAACACTTTGTAGTAAATGCCAACGTGAAGTTCTATGTCTAGACCATGGAATTAGTATCTTAATTTTATGGCACCTATAGACACATTTGTTTGCAATACATTGCTGGTTTTTTTTATTACCTTAGAAAATTTATTTAAAAATATTTAGAATTGATTACTGGTTCCTAAATGAGCCTATATTTGAATTTTTTGCTCCTTTTACAGGCACACCCTGTAATAAAAAGAGTATTTAAAAAGAGTGGCGGGGTGGTCGATGGAAAACGACTTCAATGAGCTTCAGTAGCCGTTTATAAGATAATCCGGACGATTACAGAGTTGAGTCCGAGCACCGTAGCGCGCGTTCGATTCAGTCGACCTCCAAGGAGATGCAGCTAAACGTACAGCTGGCTACATGTGGTACCGCCGACGGCTTCAACTAACTGTGTCAGCTGATGTGGGAGCAGTAGTTTGCACCGTTAGACGGGGTCTACGATCAACATAGGACAACATAAGTATTAGACGAAAGGTCTTAAGTAAACGAAGAGACGAGAACATAGTGCGAGTCAAGTTACTCCCAGCGCCATTTAGTAGTGCGAGTCGACAACTCCTCCACATATAGGCTGCCAAAGTCATCCTTTTGCCTTCCTATGGTATGGTGTTACAAGTATTAATATTTAATTTTATTTCATAAGTAGGTACCGGGTTTGATCTTACCTTTATACTACCAGACGTGGCATAGACAGGGACGACGATGAAGCGAAGGTTTGTTAAGATGAATGTTACGTGATATCTTTTTTATTTGTGGACGAAGCCATTTGGAAAAAGCGTGGGCAATTATTTCAGATTAAAACGCTTACTCATCTAAATCGTATTTATTTTAAATGGTATCTTTCCATTGGAAAAGGATATTGCGTGCGTTCAAATGAAAATTTGTATGTACTTAGTCGACAATCTTATAAATTGCCTCGCAAAGTGAAGCGAAAAGCACCACGTTGTCTTCGTCTTTGGCCAGCTTAAATCCCTCGCTACACTCAGAATTTTCAATTACCTGATACTACTTAATACTAATACCTCCCTCGCTTCACTCGGGAGTCACAATTATATTCATTTCGTTTCGCTCGAGACTCAAGATGGCGTCCGTTCCGTAAGACATTAATTTATTCCCTTAATGAATGATATCTTTTACCTATCCTAGTTATAGTATATAATAAGTAACTACATTGTGAAGTAGTATTCAATCATTCAAATGAAATCTTGTTTTTAACTCCTCAAACGACGGACTATTTTTATTTTTTTTAACAAAAATTCTATATCATCCATTCATAACCTGTTTAATCTTTACGTTAACGACCTGATTGTGGCGCTCAGCAGCCATCGTGTTGGATGCCATATTGATGGGGTATGTGTTAACATCTTAAGCTATGCGGACGATATGGTGCTGCTGAGCGCCTCGATCTGCGGTCTACGGAAGCTTATGCGTATATGTGAGGAATATGCGCCTGGTCACGGTTTGCTGTATAATGTTAGCAAGAGTCAAGTCATGGTCTTCGAGGCTGTCGGTGCTAAGTGCCCAGACTCGGTTCCCCTGAACTCAATTCCTTTGCAAAGGGTTACTGAATTTAAATATTTAGGGCACATACTCACCACCAACCTCAACGATCACGTTGATATGGAGCGGCAGCGGAGGGCGCTGTTGGTAAGAGCGAATATAATAGCTCGCAGGTTCGCCAGGTGCTCAAGAGAGGTCAAAGCCACGCTCTTTCGGGCGTATTGCACCTCGCTCTATTCGTGCAGCCTGTGGGCTAGTTATACGGCAAAAAGCTACGGCGCTCTCCGCGTCCAATTAAATAATGCGTTCAGTGCGGTGATGGGGCTGTCCCGATTCTGCAGTGCCTCGAGTATGTTTGCGGAAGCACGCGTTGACTGTTTTCACTCGACTATGCGCAAAAGAGCTGCATTTTTGGTGCGCAGAGTTCGGGCCAGCTCCAACACCGTCCTGGCGATGATAGCCGCAAGACCGGATTCGTGCTATATTCGGCATTATTGTGAAAGGCATGGCACTGTCCCGATGCCACAAAGGATGTACTTACTGGTATTTTAGGTTAAAATGACGTTTACGTACTGTTCTTAATTATAATTTCAATGTTATTTATCTAATTTTGCCAATTTATTATAGTGACATTTGTATTTGAATTTAATTAATATCAAAAAGTTACATTCCATTGGAAGAGTTAGATACGGGATTGCTACCATGTACCTTATTTTATTATTTATGAGCTTCCGATATTTCGGCACTGTTGCAAGCGCCATGATCACGGAGTTACTCCGATCGTTTTTCACCGATTCATTAAAATTACAGTAACTTCCAAATATTATCCACTTTCATTCACACCACAACCATAACTAGCTGCGCATGCCACTTTCACGATTTATCTGATCAGTGATCCATTCCAAATAGGGGCTGATAGGCACGATGATTCCAGCAGTGCTTGAGCTCTTTCCTGTTTGTACCGTGTTAAAAGTACAGCCCGGAGGTTCCATCATATGATTCACTCCTACCACCCCTGAGCTGTGGATCAGGGGTCCCCCTGAATCACCGGGACATAAAGAGGCAATAGTTTTACTGCACTTTAGGCTTAAACATATGATAGGGGAAAGTGCTCTTTTAGAGTAAATCTTATCTTTATCACAAGATTTAATGAGAACATCCAATACTTGCAATGGCTTGCCAAAAGCTAGTGCTGAGCCTATGTAGACTTTTGCGTCATCCGTTGTGTACATCCTGCCGTACCCCACTGCAATGGCGGCTTGCCCCATTAACACTGGATACTCCACAGCGCTCAGTTTGCCGTACCGAGCTATTTGAATCGGCGTAGTCTTCAATAGGGCGACGTCATTAGTAAACTATATCGCCCAATTTTGGTGAGCTCATTTCCTTATAATTTGGGTGCAACACTGTCCCTACGATATCACTGTACCTGTCCGTCACCGAACGAGACGCAGTGGTCGCTCCATACCTGATTACGTATTTAATATTCCACGTAGGGGTACTTTTTTCATATTGCGCACAATGTGCCGCTGTCAGTGTCCATATTGGGGTGATTGCAGAACCGGTACACGATTGCAATAATAAACTTATGGACTTATTGAGTAGGTTTGTCATGTTTTCCTCAATTGCGACAACGTACGGGTATTCGTGGGAGTTCGCGTCTCTGCCCTGGAATATTCTCAAGCCGGCGTCGACCGCACACGACAGTACGCACATCACGAAGATGAGCGGCACCATTGGAAATCGGAACGATGAATTCAATAAGGGCATCTCGTCTTGGACGGTTTTGAACACAGACTTCTAATAGAGCGTATAGACGCTTGAATGGTTAATAAGTAGATTTGTATATTTGAAACAAACAAATGTGATTATTGTTTGTAATAAAATATGAGTTGAGTTGCTAGTTTTATGAGCATACCAATAAAAATAAATTATCAGCGGAGTTAGTATTGCAACATTTTATGTTGCAGTTTTATCAAATCGGTCTAGTAAATAGTTTCGGAGCCCGTTCGATGCGAACGAACAATAAATCTAATCTCTTCCCCTAATAATATTATAAAAAAAACATAAAATAAATATAATAAATTTTGTATTAATATTTTTAACACGCTTTTATACAACGTGTCCTTTTTTGTTTTCCGGAAAATTTAAATAAGGATTATACTAAGTATAAGTAATATTTCACCAAAAAGGAAACAATCGAACGTACTTCGTTATTATGTTATTCCTGTTTTGTGTTACTATTTCCTTAAAAAAAGTTTTCAGCCATCATTAGTTAGTCATCATAGAGTTATTTAGTTACAAAATATCCTACGATTTAAAACTCCGCCGTTGCTCAGTTACTCATCAATCATTGATGATAATCCTTATTCGTCATCATCATCAATATCAGTCAAAGGACGTCCACTGCTGAACATAGGCCTCCCCCACGGTTTCCACAGCGACCGGTTGTGAGCGGTCTGCATCCAGTGTGATCCTGCGATCTTTACAAGGTCGTCTGTCCATCTTGTCCAATCCTTTTTACACATCGCTTTATACTTTCTGTATTTATAACCGATCAATCTACCTCAAATAAATCCCTTGTATTATTTTCTCATGTAGGTACTTTTATTGTAAGCGGTCTTAAAGTATTGATTGAAACGTAAACCAATGAAACAACACATAACAGCTAAATAAAGCTACATAGGTATACACACATCTCATTTAATAACAAGGAATATGAAACAAATTGTTGTGATCGTGGAAATACGCACGGATTTATTAAAAAAATAGTACATAATATTAAGAAATGTAATAAGTGGTAGGAATTAATTAATCTACCTATTTACAATGAATCCATCCATAACTAGCGTCCTTCACGCTTTATTTGATCTGTAATCCATTGAAGGTAGGGGCTTATGGGCACAATTATTCCGACTTCATTTGTGCTTAACCCTGATAACGCCGTTATATGTGTACAGTCTGGAGATTTATACTTATGATTCACTCCTACCACCCCCGAGCTGTGGATCAGAGGTCCCCCTGAATCACCGGGACATATAGAGGCAATACTTTTACTGCACTTTTTGCTCAAACATATGATAGGGGAACGTGCTCTTTCAGACACATCTTTGTCACAAGATTTGATCAGAACATCCAGTATTTGCAATGGCTTGCCAAAAGCTAGTGCTGAGCCTATGTAGACTTTTGCGTCATCCGTTGTGTACATCCTGCCGTACCCCACTGCAATGGCGGCTTGCCCCATTAACACTGGATACTCCACAGCGCTCAGCTTGCCATACCGAGCTATCTGAATCGGCGTAGTCTTCAATAGGGCGACGTCATTAGTAACTATATCGCCCAAGTTTGGTAGGCTCATTCCTTTATAATTTGGGTGCAACACGGTCCCTACGATATCACTGTACCTGTCCGTCACCGAACGAGACGCAGTGGTCGCTCCATACCTGATTACGTATTTAATATTCCGCGTAGGGGTACTTTTTTCATATTGCGCACAATGTGCCGCTGTCAGTGTCCATATTGGGGTGATTGCAGAACCAGTACAAACATGTATCGAAAACATTTTAGGTTTATCTTCGTGTTTCTCTGTCGCGTTTAACTCAATTGCAACAACGTACGGATATTCGTGGGAGTTCGCGTCTCTGCCCTGGAATATTCTCAAGCCGGCGTCGACCGCACACGACAGTACGCACATCACGAAGATGAGCGGCACCATTGATAAATTAAATAAGATCATATCGCCTTCGATGGTTTTGGAGTTTTGGACACAAACTTAAAACAGATTTGAATGGATACGCTTGTTTCTTTTTAATACCAATTTTTAAAGAATCTGGAAAATATCTGAACGGCTATACGCTTGAATGTTGTTTAGATTTATAGATGTGAAACAATTTGAAATTTGATTATCGATGGCAATAATATTGTGAGATTAGTTGCTGGTTTTATGCGCACGCCAATAAAATCATTCAACGATATTATTCTGAGCCAATAACAATAATTCCGATGTAAATATTTCAACACTTTACGTACTTACTATAAAAAATTATACACTACTGAAAGTAATATGAAAGATTTTTAGATAGATACGATTAGATTAGTCGATACTACGATTAAGAGACTGTGCTGGAAATCAAAAAAATGACGACGATTACTACAATTTCTGTTAACGAAACATTGTGTTGATATAACATTTATTGATGATTGGATGTTCGTTTATTAGATCAATGTATTATAGATAGGTAAGCCGCTTCATTGAGACTTTGCCTGCGAGGCACAGGGGCGCGGGGGGAGAGAGTGGCGCGGGCGGGTGTTTCCCCGCCGCCCGCACCCCTTGCTCGACCCACTATCGCCAAAACCTGATCAAATCCTTGTGACAAAGATGTATCTGAAAGAGCATTTTCCCCTATCATATGTTTAAGCAAAAAGTGCAGTAAAGGAACTTGACAGAGAAACACGAAGATATCCCTAAAATGTTTTTTATACATGCATGTACTGGTTCTGCAATCACCATAATATGGACACTGACCGCGGCACATTGTACATTGTATATACTTTCCAAAAAGTATCCCTAAGTTTAATCTTAAATACGTAATCAGGTATGGAGCGACCACTGCGTCTCGTTCGGTGACGGACAGGTACAGTGATATCGTAGGGACCGTGTTGCACCCAAATTATAAAAAAATTAGTCTACCAAAATTTGGCGATACAATTACTAATGACGTCGCCCTATTGAAGACTACGCCGATTCAAATAGCTCGGTACGGCAAGCTGAGCGCTGTGGAGTATCCAGTATTAATGGGGCAAGCCGCCATTGCAGTGGGGTACGGCAGGATGTACACAACGGATGACGCAAAAGTCTACGTAAACCCAGCACTAGCTTTGCAAATACTGGATGTTCTCATCAAATCTTTTGACAAAGATGTGTCTAAGAGAGCACTTTCCCCTATCATTTAAACTATATCGCTCAGTTAATCATCAATCATTGATGATAATCCTTATTCATCATCATCATCAATATCAGTCAAAGGACGTCCACTGCTGAACATAGGCCTCCCCCACGGTTTTCCACAGCGACCGGTTGTGAGCGGTCTGCGTCCAGTGTGATCCTGCGATCTTTACAAGGTCGTCTGTCCATCTTGTCCAATCCTTTTTACTCATCGCTTAATACTTTCTGTATTTATAACCGATCAATCTACCTCAAATAAATCCCTTGTATTATTTTCTCATGTAGGTACTTTTGTTGTAAGCGGTCTTGAAGTATTGACTGAAGTATTGCTAAATAAAGCTGCATAGGTATACACACATCTCATTCATTAACAAGGAATATGAAACAAATTGCTGTGATCGTTGAAATACGCACGGATTTATTTAAAAAAAGTACCGAATACTCTTAGTATGATAATGTAATATTTTATGTGGTAGGAATTAATTAATACGTCTTTTTGCATTGAATCCATAACTAGCGTCCTTCTCGCTTTATTTGATCTGTAATCCATTGAAGGTAGGGGCTTATGGGTGCGATGATTCCGACTTCATTTGTGCTTAACCCCAAAAACGCCGTTATATGTGTACAGTCCGGAGGTGTATACATATGATTCACTCCTACAACCCCCGAGCTGTGGATTAGAGGTCCACCTGAATCACCGGGACATATAGAGGCAATAGTTTTGCTGCACATTTTGCTCAAACATATGATAGTGGAAAGTACTTTTATTTACCACAGCCTTATCTAGGTATGCATGTGATTTTCACGATTTATCTGATCAGTGATCCATTCCAAATAGGGGC
>CAUZXH010000478.1:0-17523 GCA_963584085.1 Pyrausta aurata | reverse complement strand
ACAAAGCCAACGTTGGAATCCCAAAATAGAAATTCTCTTCCCCATACAGTCATACTAGAATAGCTAGCAAAGGTTTATATTTACTGAAGCTACAAAGCTATAGAGCGGTACAATACTTTAGGAGATCCGATTGATCCATCTTCCGTAAAAACATAACATACTTTACTAGCGGCCCGCCCGCGACTTCGTACGCGCGTTTTAGTTTAACTCCGTTCCCATAGATCATAGCGAAAATTTATAAACCTATATAGAGTAAGATCCCAGAGCGATAAGACATAACTTATTTTCTAAAAGATGAAACTTTAAGTTCTCAGTAGTGTCTCATGTACTTTGTGTACCTGCGTGTTTGTGAAGTTTGCCCAGTGACACCTGGGCAGGTACCAGGTAAGAAAGGTGACTAAAAATAAGAGTTACTTTACTTAAATTTAGATGGCTGATTTTTAGATATATTTTATAGAATATCATTCTCAAATGGTATCGCAAGTATCAGACACTTTTCATGGACCAAAACTTTTGTCAGACGCTTTAAAGCTCTACAAAAAATAAATGAACTTTACTTATTTTTTAATGTCTGATTTTTTAATATGTTATCAAGATAACTATTACAAAATTATATTTAGTCAGTCAGACAAATTGGAATGACCAAAAATCCACTAAACACAAAAAATATTCGACCGTGAGTACGAACGCGAGAGCACTATGCGCATGCGTGTCAGAGCGAAGAATTTAAATATTCCAAAAAGTACTTACTGCTTTCGATAAAATATTTCTGCATCTCTTTTCAAATAAAATGAATTTCAACATTAAGGTAATAATTAATAATTTTTAAAATTAAAATAATTTATTGCATATATTCGGTAAATTAATTTTTTTAACTAAGGTTAGTAAGAACACAAAATATATTTTTAATTGCTAAAAGAATGACTCGTGATTTTTATTATACGAGAATCACCGCTGCTTCACTCCATAAGCAGTGGCGCAGCAATGACTCACGTATACACAATCGAGTCGGCTCGCAATCATGGCCAGGATGCCGTTGCCACTGTCTCTGACTCTGCGCACTAGCGAAGCACATTTTTTGCGTATTGTGGCAAAAAAGCAGTTGACCCGTGCCTCTGCAAACATGCCTGAGGCACTGCAGAAGCGAGGCAGTCTCAACAGCACCCTGAACGCATTATTGAACTGTACCCGTAGGGTAAATTAAACTGTACCCATTATTTTATATTTACATATTTATATTTATAGGTTCTAATGAAGATGAATGACGACACCTAATTTTGTACATTATGGAGCAATAAAGTATTGAGTATTGAAGCGTAGGCAGAGGCCCCAAAAGACGGACTGCCGACCGAAAATCTCCGGATGGGGATAGATCTGGACCGATTATTGTGAAGAAAATCCAGCCAAAGACGTCCAACGGCTGACGTGATTGTGATGATGAACCTCAATTATTATAAATAAACGATAAATATAAATAAATTCTTACTCTTTTTTTATTAGAAAAAAGTCAGCGGTAACCATTTCACAGCATGTCAATATTCTTACAAATATTCTGTGTATATGCACTATGAAGGCGTGCTATAGTGGAATTTACCGCTTGCTTTTATTTTTTAAAGTAAAATATTTGAGATTTTGAAAGTAAATCCTAAGCAGTATTTTTATCGATATCGATAGCATGTTTAGGTTTCAGGTTGGTGCAGCACTATTATTTTGACGTTTATTGTTTAAGTTGGTAGCACTGTATTTGTTGTTAGGTTGGTAGAAAGTACGTTCATAATCGTAACAACGGGTAAAAGGGAGGTGCCAACTCTTATAACGTAGTGGTTCTATCCTCTTTGATGTATACTATACATTGCGCGCACATACACAGTAGACTGAAACAGAATGTGAGTTAAAGAAGGAGAACCGAGTTACTATGGACGTCTCACTCGCTCTGAAACGCATGCATAATGCTCTCGCGTTCGTACTCACGGCCGAATAATTTTTGTGTTTAGTGGATTTTTGGTCATTCCAATTTGTCTGACTGACTAAATATAATTTTGTAATAGTTATCTTGATAACATATTAAAAAATCAGACATTAAAAAATAAGTAAAGTTCATTTATTTTTGGTAGAGCTTTAAAGCGTCTGACAAAAGTTTTGGTCCATGAAAAGTGTCTGATACTTGCGATACCATTTGAGAATGATATTCTATAAAATATATCTAAAAATCAGCCATCTAAATTTAAGTAAAGTAACTCTTATTTTTAGTCACCTTTCTCACCTGGTACCTGCCCAGGTGTCACTGGGCAAACTTCACAAACACGCAGGTACACAAAGTACATGAGACACTACTGAGAACTTAAAGTTTCATCTTTTAGAAAATAAGTTATGTCTTATTGCTCTGGGATCTTGGACTATACTAAATGACGTCACGGCGGAAGTTAAAAGTCTTTTTGACAGCAAAAAAGCCCTCCATTGCACATGGCATGACGTCACATCCTCTGATAGGCGTTTGTGCGTTTTGGACTTACAAAATTATTTAAAATATTATCAATCCTAATTTAAATTGATAAATTAATTCGTTTAATGATATCTCCAAACCATAATTAATTACTAGAAACTACAACAATCAGCCATAGTTTATTTTTGTTTTTATAGTGTTTTGTCACCATATAAACTTAATAATATAAATTGCACTTGCAAAAAGACAACTGTGACTTTGTGACAGACGAGGAATTGAACCCCGTGTCTTACGCTATCCGGGCGTATGCCTATACCACTCGGCCACCGTCACATTAACAAGCCTGTTGAATTTCACGGGGTTCAATTCCTCGTCTGTCACAGGTTCACAGTTGTCTTTTTACTGTTGTTAATATTTTCTGAATTAAAATATTGCTTTAATTTAATGTACCCCGATTTTTGTCATGATTTTAATTTTCATTAATATACCTACTACTGGATTTGAGCGAAACAAACCCTACAACAAGTATTTCTAAAATTGCTTAATAGGGTGTTTTCATTAATAAATATGTAATAAAAATGTTTAAGCAAAAAAAATTCATTATTTTTAGATGAATTCATAACACTGATATTTGGCAACCTGCTATTTTATGGCACATTTTTTTTCGTTGTCTACCTTCAAATGTTTATATTAATTAATTCTGTAATAAAACGTGTTTCTTTTCAGACACAAGTAAAATCGCTGCCTACATTGAGTCCTTCAGATTGGGATGCCCTCCTCATGCTGGTATGATTTTTATAATATTATTCGTAAAGAACTAAGACTAAATGATATAAATTGCACTTGTAAAAAATTACTGAGTCAGACGAGGAATCGAACCCCGTGTTTTACACTATCTGGGCCAATACCCCAATTGCTATGAACACTTTTCGATAGGCAAGTCATCTTTTTACAGCTCTCACTAGATGGCGTTAGGGTCACTTTAGGAACATATTTTTTCATGGTGGCGGAAAACCATAGACAAAGAAAAAAAAGTGCGTAAGGAAATATTGTAAAATGCGTTAATGACATATGGATGAATTAGGATACTTATTTTTTGGCATTATTATGAACTTTAAATACTCAAGGTTCACATAAATATTGTTTTACTGTTTATTATTTACGTTGGCGAAAAGCAATTACCCTCTGCTATAATTCTTAAATAAAGTTTAAAAAGTTAGTTCCTAAAGTGACGCTAGCGCCATCTCTCGATCATATAAACATCTCTTGACAAGAAAACTGCTCATTGTTTATAAATTATATTCGATAAAAAATATGTCTCATCGAGTTATCAGATCGGTAAAGGTCGATCTTCACCGGCTCTTAGACTATTACAGCCACGTTTCACCTGGTTAGCTAACTGTTGGTAAAAATGATTATCTATACTAATATTATAAAGCTGAAGAGTTTGTTTGTTTGAACGCGCTAATCTCCTGGTTCGAATTGAATAATTCTTTTTGTGTTGGATAGTCCAGTTATCGAGGAAGGCTATAGGCTATATAACATCACGCTTCGACCAATAGGAGCAAATATATAGTGGTAAATGTGTAAAAAACGGGAGAAAGAAGTCACTATTCCACGCGGACGAAGTCGCGGGCAAAAGCTAGTAATTATATAAATTGCACTTGTAAAAAGACAACTGTGAACCTGTGACAGACGAGGAATTGAACCCCGTGTCTTACGCTATCCGGGCGTATGCCTATACCACTCGGCCACAGTCACAATAACAAGCCTGTTGAATTTCACGGGGTTCAATTCCTCGTCTGTCACAGGTTCACAGTTGTTTTTTTACAAGTGCAATTTATATTGTTAAGTTTGTATGGAGACAAAACACTATAAAAACAAAAATAAACTATAATTATATAATTGTTGCTATTAGGCGATAATGTGCAAGTAGGCCTTAAATGGCGCACTTTCATGAAAATAGAATAAAAAGTACATACCAGCTCCTGAAATGCTAAATCTTTTGTTCGATTCAAGGGCCACTTTCATCCAGTTAAATATTAAACCCATGCTATTGGCCTCAAGCTACAGATTTTGAAAAAACTTTCACAATTTTGACGTATCAAATGCAAAAAAAAAATTGATGCTGAACCGATACTGATGCAATTTTCTTCTACAGGTGGCGGCATTGGCCTGGAACGCGTTGTGATGCTGTACTTAGGCCTCGAGAACATTCGCAAGACGTCAATGTTCCCGCGTGACCCGAAGAGAATCACGCCCTAAGAATAAGCGCCATTTTATTATATTACTGTAATCGTTTTGTACAATCAATATTGTAATTACTAAGCTGTTGTTTCATTATTATTGTAACTCATTCCTCAATAAAATGCTAAGTATTACAATCAGTAATTGGGTAATGGGTAGCGATAGTTTGCGTGACAGTTCTAAAATTTAATTCTAAGTCATTAGTCGCTCATGGCCGTAATTTGGAAAAAAAAACAATGGCGGATAAAATGCGAGCCCAAAGTTACGTATTCCTTTCATCAAAGTTCATTTCTGAATTAATTCAAACATAAGACTCACTTATATTATATCTGCCAGAACTTTGAATAAATTATTTCTTTTTGTGTAAAGATTTAGGTACGCAAGTTCTTTATTTCTGTAAAATTCATAAATATTTTTACTATCACCTAAATTAACTCCCACATCTTAAATTAAATCTCAATTATCTCGGAAACGGTGCGTTCTATCGAAAAAATAACGAAATTTTCGTCCCCTCCTATTGGGATACACCCCCGGAAACCCACCTAGTTCTATAACAATTTGACCTCAAAAATGGTCAAAGGGTCAAAAATTAATTTGACCCCAAAATACAGTCAAACATGAGATGGTAATTTTTCACAACGAAAATCCTTGCAGATTTCAGTCATTAATTTGTCTTAACTATCTCAAAATGGGGTACGGAACTTTTGGCTTGCATTCTATTCACCCCTTCTGATTTATTTCTGAAATGTTCATCATGGCTGAAAACTATAACAATTGGTAATTTTATCGTTCAATTTTGGCCTCGTACCACTACAACTGTCGTATTCCGTCGCAAAATCTATTGCTATCCTCAAAAACATAGCAAGAAATAATATTAAATAATATTATACAGTCCCAGATCTTAAATCTCAATTATCTCGGAAACGGTGCGTCCTATCAAAAAAATAACGAAATTTTCGTCCCCCCCCCCGATGGGATACACCCCCACCCACTTAGTTCTATAACAATTTGACCTCAAAAATGGTCAAAGGGTCAAAAATTAATCTGACCCCAAATACAGTCAAACATGAGATGGTAATTTTTATTATTTTGATAGGACTCACCGTTTCCGAGATAATTGAGTTTTAAGATCTGGGACTACGATATTATCAAATATTATTTCTTGCTATGTTTTTGAGGATAGCAATAGATTTAGTGGTATGAGGCCAAAATTGAACGATAACATTACGATTTCTATTGGGTTTTCATTTTCAGTCATTTCAGAAATAAATCAGAAGGGGTGAATAGAATGCAAGCCAAAAGTTCCGTACCCCATTTTGAGGTAGTTAAGACAAATTAATGACTGAAATCTGCAAGGATTTTCGTTATGAAAAATTACCATCTCATGTTTGACTGTATTTGGGGTCAGATTAATTTTTGACCTTTTGACCATTTTTGAGGTCAAATTGTTATAGAACTAGGTGGGTTTCCGGGGGTGTATCCCAATAGGGGGGGACGAAAATTTCGTTATTTTTTTGATAGGACGCACCGTTTCCGAGATAATTGAGATTTAAGATCTAGGACTATGGGATAACATTCTAAATGAGAAAATTCTTGTATTCAGGTATAGATTTTCAAAGACTTGGGTGGTAATAAATATATTATTTGATGTGATGCATCATGGAAACAATTTTCTAGGATAGAAAGAGATAACATTAATAAGTTTAGTCGCCGGTTATGCGAATTTGTTTCTGAAAACCAAAGGGGTATGGAACTTTTACTATGACTTCGATTTACCTAAACTACCTAACTTATGATGAATATGGCTATGGATAGAGGTAATAAATAAAACCAGTTTATTTTACGAATAATTCATATATTACAATATAATTCATCCATCGTAGGTCCATCACATATCTCGCTCAAGAGCTCTCAATTTCACTAAAGTAGCGGGCACAGTATTTTTAATACAACCATGTATAGAACTGATATGAAAGAAAAAGTATTCACATCTCACTCACTTGTTATACTGTGTGAGCGAGAGGTGATATACAAATTCTTTATAGGTTGTAAGATACAAAACACTATGAGCTTGATTACATGTGTTATTTTTAAGTATATCTATCTCTTTTTAATCGTAAACAAAGAAAAGAGACAATAATATTGACAGTAAGTAAAGGATGGTTAAACAAATGATATGATTAATACACAAACACATATCAAATATGTTTTGAATGTAAACGTTTTTTAAATGTGTTATTAGTTTCTTTTCTTTCATGCGACGGAAAAAGAGATTCTAGTAAGTTTATATTTAGTAAGTACAGTACATACAAATCAAGCTCATAATATTTAAAAACTAGACCAAAAACAATCAATACCCGCCATACTAACATCATACAAAACGCATCATGATCGAATAACACAGAAAAATCACTTAAAAATAACTAAAACTACAAATTATACTTCGCTTAGCAGCAACGTATTACATAAATTAAGTAAAATCCGAGGAAATATGTACACAATACAGTATAAATAGTACAGTCAACACATAAACATGTCTACACTTTAAAAATGTGAGCAAGAGTTGGTGTAAGTTGTTGAAGATTTTACTGCTGAAATAATTTAAAATGGTTTATAAAAAATTGCACTTGTAAAAAGCCTGTCTTACGCTATACGGGCGCATTGATATTTATTTTCTTTTTGATTCACTGTATTGTATACATATTTTTAACATTCCACATAATTAAAAACAAATGCCTTGAAATAAATCCTATTTCATACAAATATAGTCGAATCCGTTTTCATACAAATATTAGCCATATTTCGATGTAAGTAATAAACATTACAAATTATGATATTTTGTTTCAATGAACTATTTTAAAGTACAGATAGTGCCATCCACAAAGGCGCCAGACACTCATTTTTTATTGAGGAAAGCGCAGGGTGCGGGTATGTGACAAAAATTTAATTATTAAATTATCAAATATCGGCAAAAGCTTGCACACATGTAAGTACTATAAACGACTAGCGGTCCCAGCGAACTTCGTTTCGCCCCCAGCCCCGTCCGGCCCCGGTCCCGTTTTATGGGAATTTTCTTTGCTATAAACCTCACGGAGCCCGAGACCTTTCCAACGAATGCAAAACCGTGGAAATCGGTTAGTGCGTTCTGGAGTTATAGCGTCAGGAAGGAAAACCCGACTTATTTTTATAGAGTAGATTAGGACGAATGCTACCATTCGTGTATGACACTATTTGTATGTATACAACAGAAGGTTATGGAAATACATATTTAATAATTAATTTAATGATTATATGCCGATGTAATCATTTATGAGTATTTGAAATTAAACTCATGAAAGTTTTAAACAGAGGAGCACCATTGGTAAAAATATAAAACCATTTTTTTAAATACTGATTCATAGGAAAATATGGAATTAATCTCAAGATGTTATGTGTTTTATTTCAAGTAATATAAAAAAACTCAATATATTTAATACCAAACTTATCCACCGGTATCAAGAAAGTGTTCTATTTTGTTATTTACTTGTAAGAGCTATAGTTTCTGTCCACAAACATGCCGATAATATACAAAAGGCGTAAAAAGACAATTTACGGTCAAGGTCTCTCGCGCCTAACCACTTTAAGTGCCAAAATAGCTTGTTCATCTCGTCGTCCTTTGTAAGTGACACCCGTTTTCGTCTTATGTGTGTGATTTTCTTTGAAAAGTGGTTAGGCGCGAGTGATCTTGACCGTATATTGATTTGTAAAACGAAGCATCAAAAATTTTTATCAGTTTAACCATCCATCATTTGCTTTTCATTCAAACCGGTATGTTATGTGAATGAATATAAAAATGAGTTAAAAAATCTACTTTTCTCTTTATTGACAGATGTAAAATCCCTATTTCTTATAACTGCCAACAATAGACTTAAATGGAGAAAAACCTTGAAATGCAATGTCTGAATAATCTACTCTCCTGATTGAGAATTGCAATATTTCCAAAACGATTTGATGAATTGTTTATAGTTGGTAAGCGTACACAGATGCTTTAACAACAGAGAGTACCCTGTAAAAACAATTAAAGATGTAATCGACTAAAATGTATCACATCTGTCAATAAACGATAGATTCTAGAAAAGCATTTACACATTAATTAGTAGGAATCTTGTTGTATATACAGCTTCAATATGTTTATTCTATAAACTGACATTATATTATGGAGTTGAGAAAAAAAAAAATAAACGGAGACCGATGTGTTAAATTAACTAAAAAAAGAAAAAAATGCTACCTCAGCTTTTAAAATTAGATGTTTTGTGTTGTGGTTAATAGGAAAAGGAATCTCTGGGATTTTGATAAAATTAAAAAATAAAACAATATGTATTAATTACATAAACTATCTACACAATCATTATGTAGCCAGGATTTATTCGAGTAGAAAGAAAGATAACAATTTTTAATATTTTGAGCATGATTTTCAAATGATTATAACAATTTTGTTGAACATTACTGAGATCTTTCTTATATAGGGATTGTATATTTAAATTATATTTAACTTAACATTGAAAAAAAAATTATAGTGTTCTTTAAAATTATTTAAAAGCCAAATTAGGGCAAATGTGACTGACATAAAAATATTATTCATATTTGCGTTCCTAAAAGGCTTATATCAAACTGAAGTTTTTCAATACTTTTGACATTAAAAAAAACATATCAAATCGGGCAAAAATGTAACTCATGCAAAATATTTAAAATTCCCACATTGCTCATTATATCGTTTCAAACAGTTAGCACTAAGTAACATAATAACATACACAAATACATAATGGAAACCATGGTCAATTATTTTAGGATCATTCCGACCCCAAGGGCAAAATACATAAGTATTAAGTATCTCCATATTAAGTACGGATTTCACTAATTTGCTTAGAATTAAGTTATGCTAGACATTATCACTGGATTTTTTTATAGTTTGTATTTTATTCGTAGACCGATTCAATCACTTTTTTTTGTTGGCACCAAATATCTGACGTTTACGTTCTATTTTGTCACTGGATTCAATATCATCAATCACCAATATGATTCTGGTGTCATTTCTTGCCACATTTTCAGTCCACATTTTATTTTTAAGTTATTTAAAACTTTGATAGCTACAGTGAAGTGTAAAACAGGTAGTGATGTTTTTGAAGATTTTTTTAAGCTCATTTTATGATTAAAAGATGAAATATGAAACCAAAAATTGCGCACGGGCGGGATTCGAACCAGCATCTTTCTGGCTAACCGGGCCAACTGCTCTTCCAATTGAGCTACCGTGCTGTCGGTCCGACAGCGCGAAACTCTTGGTCTCATTGATACGTCATTGCGTGACGTTAGCGCCAATCATATCAATATAATATCAAAGAGACCAAGAATTTCGCGCTGTCGGACCGACAGCACGGTAGCTCAATTGGAAGAGCAGTTGGCCCCGTTAGCCAGATAGATGCTGGTTCGAATCCCGCCCGTGCGCAATTTTTGGTTACATATTTCATCTTTTAAGAATAAAATATGACACTGTAAGTGTTAAAATAATTGTAAAATCAGTTTATGATTGATTTGCATTTGTATCTATAACACTATGAGTGGTCGGATCACAAAAGGTTTTTTCTAATGACCAGTCCGTCACTTTTAAATGTTACACATGTGTTAATGGACAAAGCTAGCAGTATTATAGATATGTGTTCTCACCGTACTGCCTCACACTTCACCGCACACTATCACAATCACTGTCACTTCACATCACTTTATCCGAACAATGTCTTCAAGTCATGCTCGTATAGAGCTATGACCAGCATCACCCCCACTCCGCAGGCCAAACCGAGCAGTTGTAGGATGCACTGGCATAGCGTCCCTTCGTTGCTGTGTGAAGTGCTCAGTTCTGGCATCTGCGGATAAAATACAATTTTATTATTAGTGTACGAGCTAGCATCGTACATTGCAAGAACCACGGCGTCAGCGACCTACATAGCAGCGGCTGACCGATGGACCCAGCAAGCACCGTCGGCACTCACACCGGCGGCACACAACGTCATAGCTTTATATGTGTATTATCAATTAAATCATTATAAATATATGCAACTCATTAGCAATAAACTAGATATCAACCGTCCGTGTTGGTTCTCATTTCCCTCCGCTGCGGCCAAGACACCCTTCGCCGTCACTATGATCAGTCTGGTGAGTCTGCCAGACTGGCAGCGGGTCCACGCCACCTACCTACCGTCCTGACGCTGCTACCCTGGGCGACCTGGGAGCAGCTCTCCTACCACACATCCTTATTATATCTACGTATCTATTGTTAGGCGGGGCTAGGGCTCTAGGGACTTAGTATCTTAGCGAAAGGGATATCTACGCCACTAGGGAGTTAGTTTCCATCCTGACCGTTTATTAGACTTAGACAGACGGGACTTCTTCCCGCCTGTACAATTAGTTTGAATATAAAAGCGTGCTATTGAACTAAAATATTCTGATATAGTGAAGATTTTACAGATGCAATTCAAAACATAAAGGTAACTAAACGGGTAAACAAATAAATATTGTAGTAAAAAAGTCTTCATGTAAACAAAAATTTGGTTGGGACAGGTATCCTTGAGCAAAGAATAAAATTTTGGATTTAAGTAGATACCTCATTGTGTGTTCAGAAACTCCTCCAGTTATAGTTTGCTAGTGTTGTAACTATGATCTATGCCAACGTTGTAACTTCTAACTTTTGTATACCGAAAAGAGGAATGAACCCCACGTTCTTTGCATACAGATGAAAGATCAAATCTCTCAGCTAGGGCACGCAGATGATCAGTCTCTATAGTGTAGAAAAAATGTTGTGATCTCTATAAATTGTACGGTAGCCTCGATGCTAAACTTAATATTGCATGGTAGGAAGATTAGAGGCACATGTGATTTACTTCGTACTTGATTTGTAACCTCCATGCTAGTGCTGTAACCTCGGTTTTAGTGTTGTTGTCTATAGTAACATCCCTAGTGTTATTTTAACTACGTACCTACGTACCTAGTATTATAACTTAGTTGCTAGACTTGTAACATACATTATAAAACTCATAATGTCAACGAGAATAGAAATAGAATAGAATTGGGGGAGACCTTTGCCCATCAAGTGGGATATAGGTTAGATAAAAAAAAATGACAACGAGGGCGAAAAAACATACCTAGTGCTTTAACTTAGCTAGTGTTGTGAATAACTTAGCTAACTACTGTAACTTAGCTAGTGTGTGTAATAACTACATTGTACCTTAATTGCCCCTGTTGTAAAGTGGTTGCTAGTCCTGTCCCCAATTTGCTAGTATTGTAACCTAGTTGCTACACTTGTAACATACATTCTAACTCACCATATCAACAAGTGCGATGTACAGGAACATCCCGGCAGCAGCTGCGAACAGCCAACGCGTGGCTGACGGCGCGTGTCCCGCCAACACTCCGCACACCATGCCGGCGAGGCAAAGCGCCGAGGAGAGTATGTTGTAGCAGACAGCTCGTTTGACGGACATGCCCGCTTTTAGCAGGACTGCGAAGTCGCCTGGAAGTGGGAAAAGGTGATTGTTAAGAATAAGTAACAATAAACGGAGACAATATTGCTTATAAACGAAATCAAGATAAAATCGAGGAATTAAAGCGCGATTTTGTTAAACGTGAACAGGGAGGCTTTACTCCCAGGTAACTTGTGTATAAACGAAGAGATGATTTTGTAAGTTAGTGCTAATAATTGTTATACGAAAATACTGTAGATAGAATATAAGGATTATAGCTCTATTGAGGTATCAACCAATTTGCTAGTATTGTAACATTTGTAACATAGATCTTGAGCTACTTTTGTAACCTTTGATTGAACATCGGTTCGATAGTCTGATACACTGAAAGTTGTATTAGCTTATCTACTTTAACGAAATGATTAAAAGGCTCTTGTATTAAAGAAGCATTTGGACATTTATTTCCGAAACATTTAAGGTAATAGACTTACCCAACTCATGTGGCAGTTCGTGGCAAAGAACAGCGATTGCTGTGGAGAAACCACCGGCTAAGTTTGAAGCAAATGCAGCTCCTGAAATCACAAAAATTATAATTAAAATAACTGTATAATATAATAATTACTGTAACTGTTATTAATTTTTAATTTTCATTGTAACTTTGTGTTGCGATGCATGTGTCTGTGTGTGTGTGTGTGTGTGTGTGTGTATGTGTGTGTGTGTAACAGGGATGCGCACGCGCAAATGGACTATCAATATTACTAGCGAAACCCCATTTCAAACAACGCGCGTACAATGTATTTAAGTATTTATGGAAGACGACTCCGTCATAATCGTTGTCTGGTACTTCGTAACACAAGGACGAAAATTCCTTACCACGTCAATCAGTCAATTTGTGTGTTGTCTGGCGCATATTTATTTATAACCCATCAAATTTTTCCCTTTACCTTGAAACGTAACAAACACTCTTTATCATCATTATTATTATTAATAGTTATTCAACTATTAACTCGTCAAGTATGTGTAAACGAGACACAATAAAAATTCCATTGTTATGCGACTCTCGGCATTCGTTTGATACCTGACTGATTAAACTATTATCACATTGACATTGAGCTATTATCATAATTCAAATAGTAACGGAGGGTTACACGGTTGTATTGTTGTAATACTAGCGGACTCAGCGAACTTTGTTTCACCCCGGCCCCGTCCCGCCCCAGTCCCGGCCCCATCGAACGGGATAAATGTATCCTATGTCCTCCTGGTTCTAAGCTACCTCCCCATCGTTTCACCCCGGCCCCGTCAAACCCCAGCCCGACCCCGTCTAAGGGGTATGAAAAATAGATGTTGGCCGATTCTCAGACCTACTCAATATGCTCACAAAATTCCATGAGAATCGGTCAAGCCGTTTCGGAGGAGTACGCGAACGAACATTGTGACACGAGAATTTTATACATAAGATAAAAGCTGGCATTGAGCTATTAACATAATTCAAATAGTAACGGAGGGTTACACGGTTGTATTGTAATATTTGCTAAATGGAGGAAGGACGACATGAATGGAAAACATGTGTTTGATTTATCAGGGTCAGTGTGATTTGATACAAATCTTTGTATACTGTATCAGATCATTTACTATAGCCATAGCCTAGATCAGGAGGTCTACTATGAGAAACGAAATCCGTCAATAGGATTATCGTTTTTCGGATCCGAAGGGTTTTAGTATGGAATCTCTACTACAAAATGCTTCGGATCCGCAAAACGATTATCGTATTGACGGATTTCGTTTTTCGTAGTAGGCCATCAGAAACGTTTGCTTTTTTCCAATGCCTAGTAGATCAGAGGCAGTGTATAAATGATGATTTGTATCTAAAAAAAGACAAATTGGTATCTAGGACTGATGAAGTCTAGAGGAGGTCTCGGGTTCGATCCCCGGGTCGGGCCAAGAATGCGTAAACGAGTTTTTCTGTTCAGAAATTCTCAGGGTAGCCCGATGTTTGGAAGTTGGCGGTGTTTCACCCCCGTGCCTCGGAAAGCACGTTAAGCCATTGGTCCTGCGCCTGATCTCTCCCCGGTCTAATCAGATTGCTGTCCCATCGGGCTATGAGAGTAAAAGAAATAGAAGAGTGCACATGTGTTTGCGCACACACTTGTGCATTAGAATATGTCCAGCGCAGTCGTTGTGACTGGCCACCGTATTCAAATTCGGCTAGGGGGACTACTACTATTAAAAAGACCCAATGAGTATTTACAGCTAGATCTAGTCTTTACACCGTAGACCAATTGAACCTATGAGGCAGTAGATGACTCACCTATCGCCATTCCGTCGGTGAAGTTGTGCAGCCCGTCGCCCATGATGACCATCCACGCGACCGAAGACATGGAAGACGGCGGCGCGTGCACATGCCCGTGCGAATGCGAGTGGCCGTGGTGGGCGCGGGAGTGCTCCCTGTAAATAGATGGGTAGGGTTTAAAAATTTACAGAGGTTGACTGGTAGAGAATGCCCTAAGGCATTAAGTCCGCCAATCGTACAATTTACAGTGCAATAAAGTTTAAATAAATAAAAATGTGTGAAACTTCTGTCAAGATTTCACATGCTCCCTGAAAAAAAGGTTGGGTTTTAAAAGTGTAAGGTTCTGTCAAGAAATCACACACACACACACACCCTCAATCATTAAGAAAGAGGAAGTCTGGTCTTCACGACACAGGGTATCCTATTGTGAAGTCCAGCAGACACTGTATAATTTTGTTTTAAGTGCCCCTTATATCTATACTAATATTATAAAGCTGAAGAGTTTGTTTGTTTGTTTGTTTGTTTGAACGCGCTAATCTCCGAAACTACTGGTTCGAATTGAATAATTCTTTTTGTGTTGGATAGTCCAGTTATCGAGGAAGGCTATAGGCTATATAACATCACGCTACGACCAATAGGAGCAAAGATATGGTGGTAAATGTGTAAAAAACGGGAGAAAGAAGTCACTATTCCACGCGGGCGAAGTCGCGGGCAAAAGCTAGTAATTTATATTTTATAATAACTTGCACTTTGGTAACTATACTTTTATAAATATTTTATTGTATTACTTTTAAGATATCTTAAGAACAGATTCAGATTCAGATTTATAGCATACCACTGCACCGTACCATACCATGACCGTGCTAGGAACATGTCCGGCACGAAAAGCAACACGATGCGCTCTACCTTGCCCACTGAACGGATTGACAGCGTTCTGTCTCACCGTTATATGGAGCGAGATCGAGAGATTTTGCCGGTGCTGACACGCTCTGTGAATGGCGCGCGACGGTGTTGGTCGGTGACGGAACGGTCTAGTGGGCACATCGTTTTCAATACAAAGGATATTTTTTTGCCTGATACGTTCCTTCAAAAACCTTACTATGTCTTTATTTGCTTGGCAGATGAACCTGTTTCTTGAATAAGCTCTATTTGTACAATCGTTGGCCCGATTTGCAAGGATGCAGGTTCAAATCCCGCCTGTGCGCTGGTTTTTGGTTCCTTATTGAATCTTATGAGAATAAAAATAACACTGAGTGTGAAACCTTTATCTCTTGATACCTATTTTAAGTCAGTCTTGAAAGCAACCTAGCTTTGTAAAAACACAAAAGAAAAGCAATGCTGCTTACCTCAAAATAACAGTATAGCTGTCTCCATCCTTCAAATCCTTCACGCCATCCTCCTTATGCTTAATATTGTTCATCTCCACCACAGCCGGCGTGGACTCCGCCTTTAGCAGCCAATCCTTAGCTGTCGGCTCCTCCTTACCCTCAGGGTTCAAAGCGTTCGAAGACACCACACTCACAGAATTATTGTGCTTCGATTTCGGCGACGGAGGAATCTGGCCATCCCTCATGTGATGGTCATCATGAGTATCAGTATCAATCTCATCGTAACAGTAAGGGTATCCTGAGTACTTGTGCTTACACGTTTTAGTTGTGGGATCACCCTTTTCGTCTCTCTTAATAATCTTCATGATAGAATTCGATGTCGAGTTGGATATGGGCGCTTTGACACCGCCGGAACATCCGCCGGCGCTTTCGTCTTTCAGCACGCGGACACGAGGAGGTAGTTTGTCTTCCTCCAGCTTCTGACGACGCTTCCTCCATTCCACTACAACTGTCAGTCCCTTTTCAGTGAAGTAGAAGAAGACCACACCCATCATAGCTGCTAATCCCTTCCACATACCATCGTCATGTGAATGCCGAACCTCTACGCCTGTTCCATGATCATGATCATCTTCCAAAGGACTCATTGCGTGCGGCATCAGATGCAACAGCGCATCCCCACATAGTGTGCCTACAGCTAAAGCTACGAGGAACTGAAGTAAATGGTTATAATAAGTCTTATGCATAATAGGTATAACGGCGACTCCGAGAAGACCACACGCACTGATGATTGCGATACTGAGACAGGAGTATAGCCAGACTGCTAGCATGTTTTTTGAGTAGTGGCTTTCTTTTTCCACCTTGAGATCGCGGTCTTCTACCCGTCTGCTGGGTAGGTTCGTTTCCTTAACGCAGCCATGTTGTTCTAAAGAGGTATTTGCTAGTTTTTGATAGAGGAGTATTGGGCAGATGGCTTGAAGAGTGTCTTCTGATAGGAAGATCTCTGCTTCGTGATCATCTGCGTCGTGGTTGTGGTCGTGGTGCGGTTTTAACCGCGTGTTTACTGTGGTTATTAGTTCAGCACTGCTGACACACTGTGGATAGAAAATAGATTTATTTATTAGTATTGCTGGTTAGGTGACAATTCCTGCCTGCTGCCTGGTTGGAAGGTTTTGTTTTAACTATTAGTTATCCAAGGAAAATTATTTATACAAGTAGAAAAAGTGTATAAATGATCTGTGATGATGTATTCATACTTTTAATACTTGTTTTGAAGTTTATGCTAGTAAAATGATTAGACGGGTCTTGGCTACAATCTCACCTAGTGTTACTTATAATAAGTAATCTTATTAATCGATATATGAAAATTGTGGTGGCGATCGAAATAGCTAATAATTTTACGACACGTTTGGTGTTAGCGCTTTTGACTACTATGCCAACGGTCGTGGATTCGAATGTCTTAAGGGGCAAATGTTTGTGTTGACCACGAACATTTGTACCAAAGTCATGAACAGGGGCGTAGCTACCGCCGTATCTGCCGTATCAATTATACGGGGCCCCCGCGCCACGGGGGCCTCCAACGTGCGTAAGCAAAAATTATTAAAAGCTTTTCACCCAAATTTTTTTTTTCAGAAATGACAAAAGTTCAAAAAGCGATTTCTTTTTTTCCCGCGTAAAGCGTGCGTTCAAAAGTTGGCAACGCCCTTCATCAGTTATCGCGGGCTGCGG